>JAVYIG010007473.1:0-101614 GCA_035222895.1 Strongylocentrotus droebachiensis
ATTCTCTTCATTAAACGGTTCATGCTCAATGTTTTTGTTACCACAAAATATGTTTGTCATGGTTCCCAAAAATTGTATTGCACAAGCAGTTAATTCATTCGTGTTATTCATGCATATTGCATCCAATTAGTACCACACAACTTGTATTTGTTTTAAAAAATTCTTTAAAAAACATGTTCATAGTATCTCAGATGTCCACCATGCAAATTGCATCAAACACGTTCTTTTTTACAGACAGTTGGCTCGATTTCGAAGAAGCTGCACAAGACCTTACTGGGAAGGCTGGATGTCAGATGCTGTTAGTGAAGTCAGTATTAATATTTTCTGTGTCCATATTCACATATATATTTTGACTGAAATCAAATATTAGACTGATTTATCGCATTTTTGAAATTGTAAGTCGCCAAGAAGAAAAAATGGGTACTCGTTTGATCGGTATTATGCAAACACGCTTAATAAGAAACAAGTGAAAATGATTGATTGAGTAATGAATCAATTACTGACACCATCAACTACCATAAACGCATATTCCCTTTACAATTGTGTCACTACAGGTTCCCGAAATCCTATTTTCAAAAGAGTTCGATTAATATTATAAACAAAACTAATTACAGTGCGTCCCAGAAAAAACGAAACCGAGAATTATGGATGTTTTATCATAACTTAATCAGAATTATAATTAAGAAATGACACATATTGGTAAAGCTTAGATCCTCCTCTTTCATTTAATGCTACTTATTTGATGAAGAGGGAGGAGGGAAAGTGCCATTTTTTAAAACTCACCACCCCCGCCCCCACCCCACCCTTGAGCACAACAAAATTATACAAAAATTGCCAGGGGAGGGGGTTCGTCTTCTTGTTTTCCCACAAAAAAGGTAAAAAATAAATGTGTTTTACTTGTTTTGGGGCCAGGGGACCCTGGATCCGCCACAGTGACCGGGGGTGGGGTCAAACATAGAGAAAGAGACATATAAGTAGATTGACAAAGGAATGGGATATTGGACAGGGATACGCTAAAGAAACTGAAATATGAATATTGATTTACGTCACATTAAACAATAACGAGGAAATGGAGACAGAGGTAGAGAAAAGAGAGAGAGAGAGAGAGAGGGGGGGAGGGGGGGTAATGATAACGAATTCAGTTCCCATACTCTTTATATTCATTATGTTCAAACAGCTTCTCGACATCATAGTTTTTAAACAAAGCATAGCAAATCTTGAGCAAATTTTAAACAACACACAAGGAAAGATTATCCAGATCTTAAAGCGACTGAACGAAGAAAACACACACACGCTTCTATGTCAATGTTACAGTAGTAAATTTTAATCAAGGTTATCTTTACACGCACAGATAGGTCACAGCTAATTTTAAAGTTTTGATAATGAGATTAAGCCGTATCCGGACACCTACCCCTGGACATCCATCCCTAGATAAACAACCCTAGGACAACTACCCCCGAGACAACTGCCCACCGAAAAACTACCCCCTGGGAAAACTACCCCTAGGAGAACTACCCCTAGGAGAACTACCCCTAGGACAACTACCCCTAGGACAACTATCCCCGGACAACTACCCCAAGACAACTACCCCTTAGGACAGTTGTCCGGGGGTAGTTGTCCTAGAGGATGGTTGTCGTAGGAGTTTGTTGTTTCGGGGTAGTTGTCATGATGGTAGTTGTCCAGGGGTTAGTTGTCCAGGGGTAGTTGTCCTAGGGGTTAGTTAACTGGGGGTAGTTGTCCGGGGGTAGTTGTCCCACAGGGTAGTCGTCCTAGAGGGTGGTTGCCCTAGGGGATAGTTGTCCTAGAGGGTAGTTGACTGCGGGTGGTTATCCGGGGGTGGATGTCCAGGGGGTAGGCGTCCTAGAACCAGATTGAGCATATGCAAACCTAATAAGTTAAATAAAACTAGTGTTTTACTGTAAGAACTAACAAGAAGTCAGATAATCTTATGTTGAAGTGTTATATTTTCAAATTACTAGCGATAAGAGTTATCCGTTATACTGCAGAACAATGTATCGCAAAGGGGGAAAACACTTTTTAAATTACCATTTACTAGAGGGAAATACACGACCCCAATATTATCGCCTCTGGAAGACAGCGTGTCGGCAACATTCACCGTATTTTGGATGTAAGGGAGCACAGTGTCCAATTAAAGACGAAATTAGGTTATGAAGGGTTGAAACTGCATTTTCGAGAACAAACAATACGATAGGTTAACTTTGAAATTGCGTATTGTCTTGTGGGGGCAAGAAATATTACTTTCGAGGAAGCATGGCGACCGAGTGAGGATTTTTTTTTTTTTTTTTTAAAGTTTGCATGTTCTCAAATGTTTCAGTAGTGTATAACAAATACATTTATTTTATTTCAGTGTGAGGGAGTTGAATTCGTTTAGGGACTGGAGGTGAATTTGATTACTATGCAATTTGTATACATTAACATTTGAATCATTAACACGTGAATAATTATAATTCTGAATCGTACCATTTTCTTCTTTTTGCCTCTTTTTAGCCCGAAGGATTTTCCGAAATTTCCTATTGTTATCGAGACGATAAAGAAGATTACACGTAAGTTTGATCCTAATCCATTATGATAGTTAGGACAAAAATATAAACTAAAGACATGAAAATATGATTTTGAATTCGTAAACAATTAGTATTTTGATATCTCATTTACCTTCACTTGGGAAGCTTTTGTATAATGACAGTTGATCATATAATGACGTTTGTTGGTCTTATTATCAGTGCAATTAAATTGGTAGGTATGTAACGATAATGACACCTACATACGAATACATTTGATCAGTTATGACTAGGACAAGGAACCTACGATGATCAATTATTATTCATGTCATATGCACTTTCTATAAGTAATATGACCATGATTTTAAGTATTTGTCTTAGTTTTCTGTATTAATATTTCATATTATACTATTCCTACAAAACACGAATTTCGCCCTGTATTGACATGATCGACGTTACTGCTCTAACCATGGGCTTTTGTAAAATACATGAGGACAATCAAAAGCAAATGATTACAAAAAAGACACGATTACATTTTTGTCGATTGCAGTAGTTATAATCTAACGATATCATAAACAATGCCATTAGGCTGTTGTTTCCCGATTGTCCCAAGTCATTTCCCTACCATGAATGCTACATTTATTTTACATTGTCACAGATGTAGATTTATATCTCCTGACTCTCTAGGTGTAATGCTCGTTTCATCTTCTCTGTCGTCTTTTTATCCTGTATTGCCCCCTGCTTCTCTAATTTGATTTAGTCCATTCTATTAACAATTCAAATATGGCGGTATACTCATAATGATGCCACACAACAATTAAGGATAGTTTTGTACAACACAAACAGAGATGAATGAAGCATTGCAGTTAATCTCCATTATTTTATGTCAAAGTACACCCCCCCCCCCCCCCAAAAAAAAAAAAAAAAAAAAAAAAAAGGAGATTAGGCGACGTATTTGTGTTAAAAAGAAGTCAAAACATCATCATCACTTTGGATTTAATTTCTATATCACTCATTGCATATGTTTCGAATGGATAGGTTGCGTCCCTCTCTGTGCCATACGCTCTACCGGGAGACTTGAAGCCATCGAAAAAGCGAAAACTAATTTAAATCATCTCGGGATCACTGATATTTACGAAGTAGATCTGGATCATCACATTCTCTCAGATGAGGATCAGTTGCAGTGGCTTGACCTCATACATGGATGCCTTCAAGAAGGTGACAGAGCGTTAGCAATTAATGAACTGGAGAACGTATGCACGAATCCATGTGAGTTGCTCTATGACGAAACCAAGAAAGAGGCAGAAGAACCAAACCAGACGATGTTTAAAGAAGTCCTAAACGTAAAACAGGAAAAGAGATCACTACTACAGTACGAAATTAAGGACATTGAACAGAAATATGAAGAATCCTTAGCAAGTCATGTAAGCCTTGTCAACGACAATGCAATACTTATGAGCGAGATGGTACGCGAAAAAGAAAAGCGAAAGCAAGTTGAAATGAATTTGAGTAGAAGTGAGAAAGTTGCAAAGCGCGATATGTCGATATACAAACAATTAGAGCTAGAGCTGAAGGAGAAACTTAAATCGAAAGAGCTGCGCATCGGAACATTGGAAGACAAATTACAGAATACAGAGGAGACGGCAAGACGTGACGTCGAGCGACTATAGACCGAAATGGACGACGAAAGAGCGAGATCAGAGAAAGAGAGGCACTCCTTGGCAGCAGAAATGACGAAGAAACTCGAGTCTAAGCAACAACACGTAGACAATTTGACAGAAATCGTAGGGGAGAAAGAACGAATTGAGAGGACTCTAAGACAACAAGTTGAAGAGCTAAAGAAAGGAAGAGAGGAAGACAGAGCCAGAGGTGAAACAGAGAAGCGCTTATTGGCTGCAGATATGGCGACAAAACTCGAGTCTAGGCAAGCGCATGTAGACACTTGGAAAGAAATCGCAGGGGAGAGAGAGCGAAATGAGAGGACACTAAGACAGCAAGTTGAAGAGCTCAAAAAAGAAAAAGAGAGAGACAGAGTGCAATGTGAGAAGGACAAACGGTCAGGAGAATTAACCTGGAAGACGGAGCTTCATTCTAAAGAACAGCTTATGGAGCAACTTGAGCGTGAGAACTGGAAGCTGAGAACTAAAATTCAACTAGAAAGTGAGATACGATCAGCAGAGCGGAAGAAGAAAGCAGAGACACATCAATGGAGTTTCATTCGCTGGGTGACTCCTGGAAAACAAGCTCAGGACGGTGAGACCGTTTTGCACTATTTTTATGAGTTTCTTCACTCTAGCATGTCAATTACTTGAGATTAAGCTTTTTTCTTTTCAGCCTTTTAAAAAATATATTCAATACAATCTATCACTTTTATTCTATCTTATCATGAACACTGTTAAACTGTCTTTAACTGAAACAAATCTAAACATAGCCCGGGGAGTTGACAAAAAATGTATTATTTGTAATGCATTAATATTGTGTGATGTTACGATTCTATTGTTTTAGTTTTAATTATAATTTAATCATACATTTTTACTTTACTGCCAGAATACCACAGCCGATTTGGGAATATAAAATGTTCCTTTTGTATAACTTAACTAATTCAATCAAATCGATTCGTTTTACATTCATGACAGGAATAACTTCCTCTGAAGATTATTCAAGGGGAGAAGTCTGTTCATCAGAAGGGAGCAATGCATCAAAAGCTGAGTAAGTTGAAACTTTTGTAGTTAAACTTTTTGTTCGCTTTTCTGATAGCATGAAGTTCTCTGAAAATCAGCAGTTGCCAATTTACTACACTGATTTCTAACAATAGTGCTTTTTAACCATTTCAGTCATCATGGTATATTTTAGCTCAAAATTCGAAACATCAACTTTAAATCACATTAAACATCACTTCTTCTTTTTTTTTCCTCCAACTCCCTTTTATTCTGTATTGTTCTTTATGATCTTAATGATTCTCTTCCTCTTCACTTTTTTCCTATCTATCTTTTTTTAATTTTTGTTCTTCTTCTCCTTCTTCTTCACCTCATTATTTCTCTTCTTCTTTTACCTTCCCCTCATAACTGTTTGCTCCTTTTCCTTATTCTTCTCCTACTACTTCTTCGTCTACTTCTAATTTGTATTCCTCTTTAATCTGTGTGTTACATCATATTATGCATCTGTAAATGTTGGGACATCCTTCTGCAAACGAAACCACGTATTGAACTTCATTTTTGTGTGGATATTTCTATCATAACATATTGTGGGTGGTTTCACGTATTTATTTCATGACACGTTTATTAAATATAATTTATATACCTGTATATGCCAAAACAATAAGAAATGTGCCCTCTAATTTGTCTAATTTGTTCATACAATTCAGGGCGAAACTATCCAATGATGAGTTTGCAACCATCTTGAAGCAGATAGCCGATGATCTTTACGATGAGGCCAAAATCGATAGCTTCGGTAGTCAGTTAGGAATTATACAGGGTGACATAGCGAGAGCTCTCAAGACCAACATGAGATACGAACAGGTCACCAGTAGAGGAACCCATCTCATGCTGAAGCAATGGAGAAAAGGTGTGTCCCGAGAAGATGAACGGATTGAACTAAGGAGGGCGCTTGTGGCTGCAAAGTTGTTAGACCTTGCTGACCATTATTTTCCACAAGGTAAGGTCACCATGAAATTATTTTAATAAATTCATTTAATTCGTGATACTAATAAAAATCGGTAATGAATTTCTACTCTATGCCCCCTTTCTACATAACCAGAACCAAGGACAATGTATCGTTATTAAAGCAGTCATTATAATAATAATTCTCTCTGTTTTCATCTGCCTGGTAATGCCACTTGAAAAGGTTACATGTCGCATGATTATACAGGATATACAGGTTTATGTTTGTATGTGTGTCATTATGTCGTTTGTCAGATTGTTTTACCTCACTTTCATTTAATTTAATTTTGCAAGTTGATTTTCTTTTTCCGGGGGGGGGGGGGGGGTCCACTCAAAGGATAATTTCTATCATTTATTCTGTACCAGCTCGTGTTGAAGAGCACTGAAGCTAGTCTCTTGATATTTACTATCTCCAAAAAGCAGGAAGAGAAGCCGGACCTCACAAAATAGAGGATTCTCAACAGCTATTCGGGATAGGTAGTATATCTGCAGCGCAAGGGTCGTCAGAAAGACAAACCAAGACACGAGAGACTACTGCAGACACTGATCCACCTCGTGTACACGACCGGTCCGGCAAGAACCGCGGAGATGAGGCGAGTGAATGCATAGAACAACTTTCTGAAGAGGTATCAAACCACACCACTGATGGTGTACATGGCTCATCCGATGATTTGCTCTATGGTGAGAAACTTAGCAACTGTACACTAAGTAATAAAAGTTACCATTAGACTGGATTACGGATTATCAAATAGTATAAAGAAGATATGCCTTTCATTTAAATGAATGGTTTTCGACAGGAAATGCTTAAACAAGTTCCAACACATACATGTTATGATATCCTCAAAACGCTTTGGTATGGTAAGATCTGTGAATCTACTTTGACAAAGTTCATCATGAAGTGTGTGTTCTGGTCACATTTGTTGATATTAGCCCAAATTAGGGGAAAATAGAATAATGTTTTAAGATTTGTATTAAATAACACCGATGTCAATATTTGTACTTTCCATCCCTAAAAAGAAGGAGGAGTAACTGGACCTGAAGACCCTCAGGGAGTAGTTGAAGCGCAAGGGTCCTTAGGAGTACAGAAAAAGAAACAGACGACTACATCAACCAGTGATCAACCTCCTGAAGAGAACAAGTCCTCAATGAACCCCAGGGAGGAGGTGAGTGAAGGAACGGACCAAAATCCTCAAGAATCACCAACAAACAGTTTCGAAGATGATTTACAAGAAACGTCCATAAATGTAGCTTCTACCAAGGCGTCTGACGAGGGATCTGACACATTGGATGAAAGGGATGTAGAATATGTCACCATTAACTATAGCGACCTTCTTTCTAATCTTGCCGTGACCGAGACATCTTCGGAAAATCTATTAATTCTTTTCTTTCTGAAATTAATCATTGATGTTCCTCAAAAAGCATGTGGTTGATAAACCTGTACAGATACTCTATATTGTGATCGTATACATATTTTCTACAACTGTATACGTCTATGAAACTTGCTAATACCCAAATAACCTTAACAACACTTGGAAATATATTGACAGGCCAATCACTGTGACTACATCGAGATATATTCTGCATCTTGCATACTAATGGCTATGGAGCCATTATGCTTTCTATACAGTCTCAACTCTCAAGAAAAGTGTTTGATAGATTGAACAGATTTGTTTTAGACACAAATAACGTATAGCCATTAAAGAAAACAAAAATACATAACCATTTTTTACAAACTGAGAGTCAAATCTATAAATTATAAAGTCAACATAGTGTCCGAGCCCGTACGCCTGAGTCCTCGCAATGACGGCGGCTCTGAAGTTCGAAGTGTCAGATATAAAGTTATGCAAAGGACTTCATCAAAGGAACGTCAAGAATTAAAATACTCCTAAGGATAATTTATTTAAAAAACTGAATGTTCTTTGGCTTGATTATGTATATATAATTCAGCGTTAGACCTGCGAAATCAATATGAATGCCTAGGATAAACAATGTACATTATGTTCATCGTCTGTTATCAGCACATTTTGCATTAGCATAATCTTTGCTTTGGATATTTATAAGTGGAATCTAATGTATAATTTCAATATAAAGGCATTGAATCAACAGAACGGATGTCGAATTAAACAAAAGCAGTAATCAAATTTGGCAACCGCATCTCTTAGGAGTCTTCTTTTCAAATATATGCCACGCACTACGTGTATATTCATGTCGTGGTCATGTGGTTTAAGGCGCTTGACTTGGAGATGCGAAGTTCGAGGGTTCGAATCCCGACACGGCACTAATATCCTTTGGCAAGATATTAACCTGCACTTGCTACTCTCCACCCAGGTGTTAAATGGGTACTCAGTAGGATGCGTCCGTCATTGTTGGTCAAACAGTTTTTGAGCGTCATGTAACGCCTAGCTGGAATGCTCCCCAGGGAGTGGAGATTGTGCACACGTTGTGTGCGGGCAAGCACTAAATCCAATGACCGGGGTAATAGTATATTTGTAAAGCGATTAGAGACATTTGTTTTAAGCGCTATATACAGATTATTATTATTATTATTATTATTATTACAAAGTGAACTAACTCTATGTAGACAAAACAAAATAATATATTGAATATCAAACACTCTCTGTTTGTTAAAGAGTTTGATAGAAAAAAAAGCTCATAATACATCAAAGTTTCTCAATGTACATTGTTCTTACTGTTTTCCACTGTAAATATTTCTTTAATATCACATCGAGATATAAACATGTTAGAATGAATTCATTGAATATCAAATGATCGCTGTTTGCTAAAAGAGTTTGCTTGAAAGGAGCTCATAATACACGGAAGATTCTCTAATTGTATTGGTCTAACTGTTTTCCATTTTTTCTTTTAAATTACATTGTGATATGAATTTGCTATGTATATGTTTTACCGTAAAAAAGTCTTTAGATGTCCAATTTGATTTAGTCTCTGAAGACAGATTGTATCACATGCATATACTAACCGAACCGTTATGTTTGGGGAGAAACAGGTTAAAAACCATTATTTTCCCCATGTTTCGTTACAAATCATGGTTGTAGAATCGTAACTTAGTCCATGCATACTGTTACCGTGATTATATATTTCAATGCTTCTCACGTTAAAAGTATGTTGTACGTTCCTTATTTGTTAAGGACAATTTATTGTTCTATCTACCTGGAACAAAGAAAAAGGACATAGACAACTAGTTTTGCAATTGGCCATGGTATTTATTAGTTGTAATATAGCAACTTTCCATCGTCATTAGACTAGTGGTATAACAAATATTTCAAATGAAAATAGTCTGTAAACCTCACAATGAACAGCAGTTCTCTGGCCTGAGACACGTAGCGTTCAAATAATAAAAACAAATCAACGCAGTTCTCTGGCCTGAGACACGTAGCGTTCCCAAAATAAAAACAAATCGACGCAGTTCTCTGGCCTGAGACACGTAGCGTTCACATTAACACTTTATTGCCTAAAACTGAGGATAACGAAAGCAAAGGCCTTATTGGTCATCCTCCGCCTACAAGCAAAGTGTAAACGGGGTGTAAACAATACTTATTGCAATAAAATGACCCCAATTAGATTAAAACAAATCAACGCAGTTCTCTGGCCTGAAACACGTAGCGTTCACATAGTAAAAACAAATCAACGCAGTTCTCTGGCCTGAAACACATAGCGTTCACCTAATAAATAAAACCAAATCAACGCAGTTCTCTGGCCTGAGACACGTAGCGTTCACATAATAAAATAAAACCAATTCAACGCAGTTCTCTGGCCTGAGACACGTAGCGTTCACATAGTAAAAACAAATCAACGCAGTTCTCTGGCCTGAAACACATAGCGTTCACCTAATAAATAAAACCAAATCAACGCAGTTCTCTGGCCTGAGACACGTAGCGTTCACATAATAAAATAAAACCAATTCAACGCAGTTCTCTGGCCTGAGACACGTAGCGTTCACATAGTAAAAACAAATCAACGCAGTTCTCTGGCCTGAGACACGTAGCGTTCACATAATAAAACCAAATCAACGCAGTTCTCTGGCCTGAGACACGTAGCGTTCACGTAATAAAATAAAACCAAATCAACGCAGTTCTCTGGCCTGAGACACGTAGCGTTCACATAAATATTTTCTTTCCTAAAACTGAGGATAACTAAAGCAAAGGCCTTATCGGTCATCCTCAGCCTACAAACCAAGTGTAAACGGGGTGACAATACTAATTGCATTAAAATTTCCCATCATTGGCTCGAAGCCTGTTATCTTGCAAACTGGTATGTTCAACATGTGCAAATTAAAGACAATTCCGCGGTTTGGCGGTCAAAATTGTAAGATTTTCTGCCTTAGGACAGGATTCAACAGTTTCATAAAGTACTGTTACAGAAGCACCCAATAAGGTGTGATTGTACCATTTACGTATAAGTAACAACAATATGAATTTTTGAAGTGATGTACATCATAACATTCCATTTGAAGAAACAAATAAATGAAGGCAGGAATTTGATGACATTGTCCACTATAAACTCAAATGCGGGTGAAACCCTATCTCTCGAAAACCAGACTCTTTTTGCCAAAAAGGATGTTATAACCAAATCAGACCGTATAAAAAGTTCGAGTTCTGGAAAATGAGATCGGGAAAAGCCCCGCAAGGCCCGTGTAATCATTTTGAACGCGACCAGGCGTAGCCCTTGGGAGAGTGGATTGTCGTCAAATTCCCCCTACTAACTCTGTAAAGATAATGTAAACATGAAAAGTCACTGGCCACCTTTGGCGGAGTATGGGGATGGATGGAGGGGAAAATTTGTTAAGTGTGACGACTTCGAAATACCATGGACTGAATGAGGTTTTATTGTCCAAAATAAAACTGTTTGGGGAGAGGAAAGAGGAGGAAAGTTGAGAGCTGACCGCATGTTTATATTACGGCGACTGGTTTCTTCCCCGTCCAAGGTTTATTGCATCATCAGATTACATTAATAGCCTCCTCTCCCCCATAAATAAAACTTCGTCCCAGGTAGCTGTCAATAAACTATTTTAACTTCCTCTGCGCTGGTTAAAATTAATTATTGTTCTATCTACCTGGAACAAAGAAAAAGGACATAGACAACTAGTTTTGCAATTGGCCATGGTATTTATTAGTTGTAATATAGCAACTTTCCATCGTCATTAGACTAGTGGTATAACAAATATTTCAAATGAAAATAGTCTGTAAACCTCACAATGAACAGCAGTTCTCTGGCCTGAGACACGTAGCGTTCAAATAATAAAAACAAATCAACGCAGTTCTCTGGCCTGAGACACGTAGCGTTCCCAAAATAAAAACAAATCGACGCAGTTCTCTGGCCTGAGACACGTAGCGTTCACATTAACACTTTATTGCCTAAAACTGAGGATAACGAAAGCAAAGGCCTTATTGGTCATCCTCCGCCTACAAGCAAAGTGTAAACGGGGTGTAAACAATACTTATTGCAATAAAATGACCCCAATTAGATTAAAACAAATCAACGCAGTTCTCTGGCCTGAAACACGTAGCGTTCACATAGTAAAAACAAATCAACGCAGTTCTCTGGCCTGAAACACATAGCGTTCACCTAATAAATAAAACCAAATCAACGCAGTTCTCTGGCCTGAGACACGTAGCGTTCACATAATAAAATAAAACCAATTCAACGCAGTTCTCTGGCCTGAGACACGTAGCGTTCACATAGTAAAAACAAATCAACGCAGTTCTCTGGCCTGAAACACATAGCGTTCACCTAATAAATAAAACCAAATCAACGCAGTTCTCTGGCCTGAGACACGTAGCGTTCACATAATAAAATAAAACCAATTCAACGCAGTTCTCTGGCCTGAGACACGTAGCGTTCACATAGTAAAAACAAATCAACGCAGTTCTCTGGCCTGAGACACGTAGCGTTCACATAATAAAACCAAATCAACGCAGTTCTCTGGCCTGAGACACGTAGCGTTCACGTAATAAAATAAAACCAAATCAACGCAGTTCTCTGGCCTGAGACACGTAGCGTTCACATAAATATTTTCTTTCCTAAAACTGAGGATAACTAAAGCAAAGGCCTTATCGGTCATCCTCAGCCTACAAACCAAGTGTAAACGGGGTGACAATACTAATTGCATTAAAATTTCCCATCATTGGCTCGAAGCCTGTTATCTTGCAAACTGGTATGTTCAACATGTGCAAATTAAAGACAATTCCGCGGTTTGGCGGTCAAAATTGTAAGATTTTCTGCCACACGAGACATGGCTGCTCAGACATGGCTGCTCAGACATGGATCGCCGCCACACCGATATTGGATGGTATGAATATTCTCATCTTTTGCATAATTGCAAAATGAACTATGAACGTAACAGACAACATTATGTACAATCATTCCTACTTCAGATTAATACAGATCTGAAATTAACTTGTAATGACGTATGTTTCAACATGAGTTAGAACCTCCAATAATCCCTTCCGTAATAGTATACAAACGGAGGCTGAGTTTTATAGGTTACTATGTTACTTCATTAATGTGGAGCGCTTATATACTCCTGATACAGTGGGCGTTAAACGGTACATATTAAAGGTAGGCTTTACTACTGCAGCTAGAAGGGATTAGATCACACAGCGAGCCAGCAAGGTCAGTGTGACAGGTGGCTATCTCATTAACTCAGCTCTCATTTAACATAAGAAAAAGAGGATCATGGGGGACCAACAGGCACCGATTTTGGAAGTTTTCTATATAGAGGGAGCAAGTAGCTACAAGTAGGACAGTGTGCCTTTAAGCAACATCATTCTTTATATAAAGTGTTATTATTAGCTAAGGGAGTTCTTTAAATGAAGAACAGTAGGGAGGAATTTAACGCTGATTCCTCAGAAAGCACCTCGTAAATGTTCGAAATGAATAATGAAGTAAGTAACCTTGCCAGAAAGGTGCCGACCGTCTATAACGATAAGGTTAAGCTCCGATTTGTTGAAGTTAACGTATGGGTGCGAAACAACCAGTCCTCCAAATCGGCGAATTATAGACAGCGCAACTTGTTAGGAGCCCTGCTGCCTCTGTCTTGTATTTCATGTCTGTCCGGCGGGTAGATGGATACCGGCCGCTTGCACTATGGAATTCCCCAGGACCCAACTGGTGCCTCGTATGGATGTAGAATCCCTTGTCTGGCTCCATAAATCTGTAGACTCTGCATATTCAAATTAATGGAGAAAAAGGAGAACCCGCAGACAGTAACATGTTCTACATAACAATACCATAAACAAAATGTCTTTTGCGATTTATGTTATTCCTCGGAATAAACAACCCCAATTCAGAGCAATCAAATTTTAATTACTGGTACATTATGAATTGGGTTTGGTCTGATCACCATACCAGCTAAATCAAAACGTACTAACTAAGTATAACACCCCAAATTTTTTAAACTTCACCTGCCGGTAGTCTGATATAACCCCGGTATGCCCCAGATACCTATTTGTCATTTTTTTAAATGTCTGAAAAGCCTGCCATATCAGCTCCTATTCGGAAGGAATGGGCCGTGTAATAGTGAGCTGGTAAACCTAAGAATGAAATGCTATGTAGCACCCTGTTGAAAGCTTGCCGGGTTAGGGCAGAACCATAGAACCATCAAATTGCCTAAAGAATGCAAACCCCTGGTCAATACCGGGAGTGGGAACGGGTTGAGGACGGGCTTCCAAATACCCAACAATTGCTTTACCGGGGCACAATGATATAAATTCTGGAAGCACGATAACGCACCCTCTACCCCGCTGATCCGTTTTGGAAGACCGAATTCAAACACTAACTTTGCGCTGTGGGGGATTCCCCCGGACGATTACGTCCGCCTCAAACAGGGGTATGGATCTACCCTGATAAGTACATTCACCAATGCGTAAAATGTGAAAGAATATGTTTTGACTAATACGTAATGATACAATTTTTTAGAAACCGCCTACTAATTGATACATTTGGTAAACTATTATATCTATTTGGACCTGATAGATAAAGCGCACGTGTCACGCATGTGTCACGGAGTCCCATATAACTATGTATGTGTATACAGTGCTTGTAACTTTACCAAGACCGGGCTAAATTCCTTATCATTTTAATTTTTCCAGAACCTTGCAGTACACCCAATACTTATATGCTAGATGATCAACCTTTTCTGACCGATTCCACAAAGTTTCTTTCGCAATGCAATCGCATGACCATCACTGGTCTTTATCTGTAAACACATTACTACAAAGTGGCGAATGAGCCGCATGAATATCTTGCGATTAGACGATAGCTTGTTAATGACGGCAACTACCGATTGATTATCAGACCAGAAAGTTACTCTCTTCCCATTTAACCGATCTCTCCATAAGTGACCGCCTACAACTATGGGAAGCAGTTCTAGAACGGCAATGGAGAAATTTGCCTCCTTCACGTATTCCGGCCACCTAGCTTGAGCCCACTCAGCCCAGCTAGCATCCTTTGAAATAAATGCCAAGCCCAATGCTTGCCGCTGCGTCTGTATAGAATTGAAAGCCTTTCACCATGTTCACCTGACATAGCATTGTATCAATCTCTAGACCCAAAATTGTAATTACTCTCGTAGGACCTTCGGTTTTCTCAAGTGCTAAGGGCACACCGAAATTTTGCACATATTTTGGAAGCAGAGCGTGATGCGCTGGCATTCCTCGAAGGAGGAAGCAGCAAAGAAAGAAATCATCCAAGGTAATGCAGCATTTGTTCAGTAACAGCTATGCGCCGACAACAATCCTCGAGAAAGGAACTAAAGCGCTCAAACATTGCGCACGAATTCGAGCAATTATTAAACGCATGGGCATGCACCTATCACAACAGAATTTTCCATCAATGCACATACGAGCAAATCAAAATCATCTGGATGGACGTGGACGGGCAGTAATCTAAAGGCAGAGTTGATATCGGCTTTCCCCATAAAAAGACTTATGACTAAGTTTAATAATCATGTCCACTGTTTCGTCGAAACTAGTGTACGAAACGTTGCATTCATCCTATGCTATCATTTACAGATCTGGAGCCGCGAGGGGAGGGTAATTGCTGTATTAAAGGTAATACAAAGCTTTGGTATGGGGTCATGAATTTCGTTCAAATGAACATAATGGAAGCATATGCAATCCTACAATATTCAGTGATCGTTGTCGCGGTTGAAATCGAGTCTAAAGTTATGAAATTGGAAATAATAAACTCTTTATGTTGTATAGCTCCCTCTCAAGGTCAAGATATCAATAAAGCTATAAAACAATGTTTCTTGACTCAAATCGACCGATTGGCTATTCCCGTTCGGAAATTATATATCACAACTACATATTCTGAGATTTTCATGGTCGCAGCTACCATTGTATGGCCGTAGGCGCTATTTGAAATTTATCAAAAATTTACCGGGAGCACCGGTAAATTTTTATATTCCATTTATCTCAAGAGCAGAAGTGTTTTAGGGGCTAAATTTTCTAGTGCTTATAATACATCCACATGGGCATCCAAATATATCAAAATTGTACAGAATCACTATCCAGCCAATTTTCAAAATTTCCCAAAACTTTGTATTACCTTTAACCGAATTTCGCCTGTTGCTCGTTTTGGAACAACCACGAAGGGAGAACAACGAAAATTCGGAAAGGAATAGAAGTAAAGGGGGCTACGATTCTGCCAAGAAGCGCCTCCTTTTCTATATTTTGCATAATGATTTGAGATGAAAAATTGCAGACTTGAGATTCTTACAACTCATTATGTATCCCTGTAATGGCTGCCTTGCGGTTTGGCGCCCGCAGTAGAAAATTGGCGCTCGCAGGGAAAATATAAGGCTGCGAAGTATACGTATCAATATCATCAATTGCCATTACTGGCCATGACTCACCATTGTCGCCGCCGTCCTGCCTTCCGGGCCCGGGCGGGGACGACAGGCAGCGCATCGTCGTTGCTGGTACTGACTACTGGCAGCGGGCAGGAGGAATTGGGCAGGGGGCCTAGCCTTTGACGCCCTCCTCTTCCTTGGCTTGGCCGTTGTTGTCGTCTTCTACTTCGTCGCAGCTTTTGCTGTCACCCTCTGACTTGTTTTCTTCGTCGATTTAGGCATCTTGTAATAATACTTTGAATCAAATTGAAGCCTAACCTAACACGCTTGTAAACCTCGACGTATTAATTGACTCAAATTAGGCAACGTGAAAGGTAGGTAAAGATTGTCAATCAGGAGCTGAAACTTATTAAAGTCAGAAGCACAGTAGTTCATCTATCCGACGATATTACGTTAAAACTTGAACTCACTGCTTAAACGCGGGCGAATATTGAGCAAAAAACCACGAAGGAAGAGCGAAAATTTGTTAAGTGTGACGACTTCGAAATACCATGGACTGAATGAGGTTTTATTGTCCAAAATAAAACTGTTTGGGGAGAGGAAAGAGGAGGAAAGTTGAGAGCTGACCGCATGTTTATATTACGGCGACTGGTTTCTTCCCCGTCCAAGGTTTATTGCATCATCAGATTACATTAATAGCCTCCTCTCCCCCATAAATAAAACTTCGTCCCAGGTAGCTGTCAATAAACTATTTTAACTTCCTCTGCGCTGGTTAAAATTAAATAAGTACCATAACTTTAAAACACACATACCAACACAACCAATATCCTTTAGACATAGGAGAATGCGTATAATGACCTACTTATATATCACTGGTATTGCAAACATAAATTATTTTAGTATACATACATTCTTTATCTTTGTGATCCATTACGAGTAATGGATATTTGATGACTAGTATATGTTATACCTTTTACTATGTTACGTTAGTAGTGTACGTCTATACCTTTCAATGTTGTAACAGTACAAATCATGCTACGTTTTACCAAAGCATATCTCAATTTGTACTTCAACCCCAAACCTTTACAAAATTAAAACAAAATGTACAATATAATATTGCAATATGATCTAAGAAATGTAATGGAAAATAATAAAGTATCCTTTAACTATATTTCCAATCGAATGCTCGTTCTAATGTTAAAGACATCCCGTATGTGTTGACAGAGACTGCTGATTCTATGAAAACATCTGGACTGGGTTATTCAAATTGAACAAGTAAAGATATATACAGGCAGTGGCGTACACAGGATTTTTTTCAAGGGGGGGTTTTAAAATCAAAAGGGGGGGTTTTCCCAAAAAACATACATAAAACATACACATTAAAAAAAACTCGAGGGGGGGGGGGGGGGGGGGTTAACCCCAAAACCACCCCCTGCGTACGCGCCTGTATACAGGTATTAAGTACAACTTGGTAAAAACAGATTAAGAATAAAGGCAAACTATTTTCATTATTCATGCAAAGGGGTTCGGTAATATTTCAGAGTTCAATATAATGGTAAGATAATGACACAATGAAGCAAAGTATAAGAGGAAAGGATAACCGAGAATACAAATATCCGATGAAAAAAGTAATAGAGAGAGGTATATGGAGATAGAAAGAAGAGAGAGAGAGAGAGAGATAGAGAAAGAGAGGGGAAAAAAGGGAACCTTAGAGGGGTTTTCCCCCAAATGGTACTTGTGATTGCCAACAAGTGAAACAACCCTGTAACAAGCAATTTTTCCCTCTATAGAATTATTTGACAATGCAAACAACCAAGACAAAGAAATAGCGTTTCCTTTCAATTCAATGTTCTCCACTATCCTTTAATCAATGACACTACCTCCTGCAGCTCATAAATATAATAAATATAAAGGCCATTATTAGTGAGAAGGAAAATGAAGAGGTAGAGGGAGAAGAGAAAGAGACAGCGTGCGCTCGAATGTGGTATGTCGTGTCAGGGTGCGTTCAATCGACACTTTATCAACCTATAGAATCACGGTTTTTAAAGACGTTTAGTTTTTAAACACGGTTGCGTTCAGGCGATTTTTCGTCGGTCGTAAAAATAAACGTGTTTAAAAACAAAACATGAAACGCTGAAAAAGATGCGTTTTGTATCGTGATTCTGCAGAATTACTGTCGCTTGAACGAACGGAGATCTCATTCATGATTCTATGACGTCATTATCGTGGCCTGTTCCGGTAGGTCCATGGACCGACAGTCGACCGTAAACACAGACAGAAAGCACGCGGCGAAATTGACCTATGACTGAGCAGTGGCTGGGCTTGAAATGAGCGAGAATCAGCGTTGATGAAAAATCGCTTGAACGCTCTCCCCAATTAACATGGTTTTTCAACTGCGTTTTGATTTTTGATTCATATTTGTGATTCTACCTTTAAAAAAACAAAATCTTGAACGCACCGTAGGACGTGGTAGGAGACAGGAAAGATGGGAAAATAATATGAGAACAAAGGTACGTAGAGATCAACCAACAATTTTACAAATAATGGACATAAACTAGCGTGGAACATTGTGTTCCCACCATTAACATGGTGATAATTCAAATGAATGTAGGCGGTTGGCAGATTATGTATTTGTATTTGTATTTATTAACATTTATTTCCTTCTCAACAGTACAATATGAAACACGATGTATATTATACATGATATATGTAACAATTATTTCAACATAAAGTATACAGTAAATAATTCAGATACGGAAGGAGGCGAAAACCCGGAAAGCATAGCTTGAGTTGGGAAACGCCCATAATAAATTAACACAGTTACCGAAAGAACATCATAGATATTATTATGAAAATTACATTTTATATAACAGAAAGTTGATAAGAAAGAATAAAAATAGTAAATGGGACAGAGAGAAGAAAAAAACAAAAACGAGGAGAGAAATTAAGTATAGGAAGGCATGTTCACTTATAAAGAGAAAGTTACCTCAATTACAATATTACATTTGTGTTTCATACCCCAAGAACAAGGTCGGTTGATCATTATTTGAAATCAATCATCCCTTTTTCCTTTTGTGCATGATACGTGCCTTTAGATAAAGAAGTTCCTTCACCCAGTAAAAACTAGACTTATATTAGGGGCGTTCACACATATATAAAAGTGAGATTAAAAATCGATTTGGTCCATCGCGATCCAAACATTTTTTTTTTTTTGCGTGTGTGAACAGAATAATTTCCCTAATCTTCGCGACTCGCATCGCGATCAAATTCGCAGTAAGCCTTCCGATTCTTGAGAATATGATCGCGATAGTTTGCCGGGCGCTGAGTGTGTGAATGGTATTGAGAATCAACAACCGATTTATTTAATCCCAGGATTCAAAGCGCGCATACATCGTTGAGATTCACGCATGCGCAGTTCAGACGTTCTTGCCGTTGAAATTTGTTTTGCCCTGTGTGTGAACGGTCACCAAAAAATAAAAGACGATCTTTGCATTGCGATCCAAATCGCACTAATTGTTATGTGTGAACGGGCCTAATGTTACATGCTTACATAGAACATATACGACAAATCTCTGCACTATTGAGTGTGTAACGTGTTTGTTCGCGTATTCAGGGCGAAATCTGTACAAAGATGGCTACTTCCAGCTCGGGGATTAGGAAAGGGAAGGATACATTACGACGGGAAATCTTGTCGTACAAACCAGGCAAGGCTGTGCCTCATGATGAAGTAGTGTTTCCTGATAAGCTTGTCATTGGTATGGTTGAGCTGCACGGGCATACGGTCGGCATAGTCCCTGCCCTGAGAAGCGCTATTCATGGGAACGTATGTAAACGTCGAACATCTACTAATCGTGAGAAGTATCAGGAGGATCGGCTGACGGATTCTATATCTGTCATCACATCAGATTTCTTTGGTTTGTATATTAAAAACGAATGCAATGTTGTTTGTGTTTGTGTTTGTTGTAATTCAAATCAAACTACGCCTCCATTTTGAACATGTATCTTTTTAGGGATGAAATCTATTTCCTTTACCATAAGGTATGTTTTTGTGTACAATGTATTTATTTATTTATTTATTTGAACATATTTCATCAGGATAACAAGATTATAAATGACTGGTTTACATCCTTTTCATGAATATCAAAAGCTTACACTAAAATATGTTTAAAAAATAATCATAGGGTAGGTGTGGGGAATTGGAGACCCTTAAGCACATTTGCATAATTTACATAAACATGAAAAATGTTACGCATTCAGAAAGTTTTGTATTCTCTTCAGTAACTTCTTCTCTTTATTTAGTAACAAAATTGCGGTCATGATGTAACTTATTAATAAGATAACAATGATTAATGACGTCATCCCCAAAGATATCTCATTACCTACATAATAATTATGTAGATAAAAAGGGACAGTTACAAATCAAGAAATTTTAAATACAATTTGAATGAAAATGGGATTGTTATAGTTAGTTCAAACATTATTTGAAAGAGATATATGCAGCAAATGAACTTACTGTAATCTTGAAACGATTTTAAAACAATGTGGCCCAAAATATTTGTGTACATGGACAATTAACCAACCAGCATCGGTTCATTAACTGTCCTCGGCATACTCGACATTCACTACAAACGACCCCCATCTTGGACCTGGTGTCCCCCATTGCCTACACACATTTCCATAATAATTCCACATTCATAATGTGCATTGCAACACCCATTCACAACACATAATGGCCATAAGTTTTCTGTGATAGTTGGCGCACTTTATAAACTTCCTTTTAAAACTACTGTTTAAGAGCCACCCCTTATTATCTGCATACACCACAAAATTCAGTGAAAATTGTGTTTTTATATCAGAGCAAAATGTTACGATCAAAATTGGTTACCTTTGTCAATGTTGCCAATTTTCGCGGAGAAAGAACGCATTGTAGTCTTCGAAATGAATTGGATTAAATGCAATAGTGTTGTTAAAGGCTACAAATAGCGCTATAGCAATATTGGAGCAAACATGGACATACAGGGAAGGGTTCAAGCATGGTAGTCTCCAATTCCCTATGGTCTCCGATTCCCTACACCTACCCTACATATAAATGCAGAATTGTTAAAATACTCATGAAGTCATGATACAAATATTTAGCGACCACACTCTCGAGTAGAAACCAAGTAGAAATTACATGATATTTACTTGAATATGATCAAGAGCTTGATTCCAAAAAGAGCTAAATCCATATGTTATCAAAATTGAGTTTCTTGTCTTAAAATAATGATTTCCTACATGGGGACAAAATGCACTATATCACATAGTACTAAAATTTCATCAGGAAGTATGAAAAACTTTAGGTACAATTAATATAATTAAATTTTTCTTTTCTTTTCTTTGTTTTGTGTTTCTATTACTGATTTTGCTATTGTTATATTACTACCTGCTCAAATTCCTAAAATATCTTCATATGACATTATACTTATACCACTACTTACAATCATTCATAAATTATTTTCTAGCGGGTACAATTTCCGATTGTAGAACTGCAAGTATTTATTATATTTTGGCTCCGTGTTGAGATTAAGATTCAACGACTTTCTCACAATTTAAGATATACAAGCATTATTTTAAATATGTTGGTTATCACAACATAAATTTTATGGAGTCTAAATGTACAATCCACAAATGCATAATGTACGAAATATGTTCTCGTTTACAGTCGAACCGTCTCAATTTGAAGAAATTGTACAAGACCTTGCTGGTAAGGTGGCATGTATGGCGCTGATAGTGGAGTAAGTAATATCTTTTCCCTTTCCCATATTCACACGGGTCATATATATATATATAGATATATATACATATTATTGAATATTGATTAAAATAAAATATTATATCTTTTTATGTCAAATTTGACAAGCTAATCGTATGTCTGATTATCAATGTATTTATGATTGGAAATCGAGGTTTCATTTTTCACTTTCCTAACACTTGTTATAACACTACAGTCTATTGGGGGGAATGAGTATGGTTAAATCGGTCACTCAAAGATTTTTACTTTTTTTTGAGGCACTTCATGATCATTTTTAAGCGCAACACCATAGATACACCATTTCACAAAACTGATAACACGTAGGGTCATGCATCTCAGATTTAACATTGTTAAACCATGCCGTTAAAGATAAACTTTAGTACTGGTAATGCGATTGCATTGTTAAGAAAAGGTGTGGAAAGGATCAGAACAGTTGATCATGTAGCATGTAAGTATTGGTGTGCACTGCAAGGTTCTGGAGTCATCAAAATCATAATAAATTTGACCGAGTCTTGGTAAAGTAACACAGAAAGCTATATATGGGACAACACACATGGTGTCGGGGCTAGTACTACCTTGATATCCTTGTCTTTCTATGCTCATTACTCGGCCAGTATACATTTTCTTCCAATATTGTTTGGCACATGTCATTTATTTGTAGTATTGAACATTCAGTGTAAATTTCGTTTCATTCTGTAAGAATTAATTTTCTTTTTTTACCACTACTGGAGTTTATCTTTAAAGGACAATAGGCCTATTCCGTAAACGCTAATAAAAAATAAAAAACAATTAAAATGTATTAATCTATAATAGTTTATATACTGCTAGTTGCTAGGTCGGATAAGCCTAGAGCTTGTTCAACCGGGCAACGACAGACTGATATAATTATGTGGCATAAGCCTCGGCGGGAAAGACACGGGAGATCTGGTACATTCTCGCTTCTTCGGTCTCTCTGGGACTAGGCATGCGCAATATTTTACGCACGCTGACGATGGTCTAGTATTTAAAGGGATCCGGTAGCTTTGTCCTAGATTCTGAAACAAAATTTCTGGATTTAGCTCATGCTGCAATGATAATTATAAACCTTAAGGTCAGTCAGGAACTCCATGACTTTTACAAGCCGATTGCCTGTATGATTATCAAGATGTTTATGATTGGAATTACAAATTTTGAAAACCGTTTGCCAAACGGTTTTCATAACACTACAGTCTATTGGGGGAAACGAGTATGGTAAAACCGGTCACTCAAAGATTTTGACTTTTTTGAAGCACTTCTTGATCATTTTGAAGCGCAATTTTTTTAGGGCTTCAATATTACACCATATCACATACACTGATAACACGTAGGGCCGTGCATCTCAGATTTAACATTGTTAAACGATCCCTTTAATCTATCCTGGGAATCTCGCTCAACAGGCCTAGCTCTTATAATATTCCCCTTTTTCCTCTCAGTTGAATCAAGCTATATAAAACATTTTGTCTTATTTTCCAACTTAAACGAACTCTGTGAACTTATTTGTTGAATAATTTTTATGATATATTGACAAAGATGTGCTTTAGTTTAAAATATGAACTTCGATAATTGCACTAAATAACGAAAGAGGGCATTGAATCCACATCCGCAAGCTTAATGGGATATGAACGGTTTTGAATTTAACCTTTTTCCAGAATTTCCATAGGTTCAATATGCCTAATTTTGAGATTACACATGAAATTACATTGTAATAACAATTCCCTTAATAGTACTAGTCCAGCAAATGTACAGGCTGCTTCCAGACTATGATAACAAGATAACATATGTTCGTCTCAGCAGAAAAAGCTTCAAGCTAAATAAGTTTGTTCTTGTAAAAGGGTAGGCGAAATTGGTCCTGCCCTGCCCCTTCATTACATTGGAACACAAATAAGAAATATTCCATCTATTAAAATGCAAGGTGGCTTAGTCACCGGTTGTAATAAGAATAGATTTTGAAAATATTAAACTTGGTTTTAGACAGCTTAAAACTTAAACATATTCTGCATCATGAATAGAAGGACCAAGTGTGGGGGATGGGGGGATATCAAATTCAAATTACATGTTGATATTATTAAACGTGTAATCACCACCACGTGAATAAAAATGATAATGAATAAATATATTTTTTCATTTTTATCTTCAGCCCGATTTATGTTTCAGATTACACAGCAGGGATGAAGACAATAAAGTCGATAACTGGTGAGTTTGCTCCTAATCCTTAAAGGGTTAGTTGAGTTCTGTTTTCAGAAGGCAATTGCCTTCAAAGTACATGATTATTGCTCTTATTCTCATCTATGACATTTCTAGTGCCCTTTGAGGACCTAAAATTGCTATGAAGGTAATGTTAGACCCCAAAATGTGTGAAATATAGCCCATACGATCATTCCAATTCAGCTCCACTGTCTAAAAAATACGGTGACCGTTAGTTAATTATTTAATTAATAATAACAATATATGGGCCGGCTGGTTGGGCTTAAAAGAACCAACACGAAAAACCGAAAAAACAAGCCAACATTGGCATTGGCTGAAATACGACGTAAAAGGCGCTATTTCGTTTTTTTCAACGCCTTTTTCAAATTATCGAATGTTTTGTGGTGGTACACAAATATTCGAAATCGTTATACTTGGTTATTTCTGCCGTCTCTGAACCGATTTTGATCAAACAAAGATGATTTTGTCATTTAAATTGTATGTTCTTTCAAATTTGACACTCAGTTTTTCATTATCTCGCAACAAAATTATTTTGAGTAGCGCCCTCTGCAACAGAACTCAACTATCCCGTTAATGCTTAGTAGGAATTTTTTTTTGAAGACATAGGAAGGCGCATCTTTAAACAAATTTTAAAAACAATTATCAAATGAAGCAATGAAGAAATTAATGATATTAACAGGCAGGTCATTTTTACGCATGAAACTTTTGTAAATTTTGTTGACACATATGATGAGTTGTGTTATTTGCACTGCAAGCAAATGGATAGGTATCTAACGATAATGAAACCTGCTACATAAATTTGTTTCATCAGTTATGATTATAGCATTAAACGTGCGAGGAACATAATTTATTCATTTTAATTTAAATGCACAATTGTACAGGTGATATGATTCTGAAATCAAGGCATTATGTTATTTTCCTATAATAATCAATTGTTTCAAATTACCAGGCCCTTTATTAGGCCTAAAATAAAAACTTTTGTATTGCTCTTTAGTTGCCAAAACATGGGTCAGTCGGTCGGAAATGTTTGTATTTTTAAACTTTTTTGTCGCCCTCTTTGGGCCGATATTTTTCAATTTGATTTTTTTTTTCCCGCCCTCTTTTGGCTGATATTTCGCAGTTTGTAATGCTTTAATACATGTGTTCAGCGTCATCATCCATTCATATCTTTTTTAGGATTTTGAAACTAGGGCAAAAGACAAGTGAGAATCTGGGAATAATTTGATATTATGCATTTATATCCCATTTAAACAAACAAAATACATATTTTATTATTCATTAAAAATTATTAAAAAAAAAAAAAAAAAAGTTACACATTTTTTTTTCTTTCTTCAAAGGCCGACAGTAGATTTTCAGATTTCTGGGTCGGTCGGAAAGGGCAATACAAGTTTTTATTGTAGGCCTTATCATCATCGCGTTGGTATCGTAGACTCTTACATGCGTTTCGTTCATTAAACCAATATAACATTTGTATGAGCTTGAAATCAAGTACTTATCTTACTTTTCTATCTCACTCAATATATCATTTTATCAACAACTTTACTAATGCCGATGATATTTATATCGCGGAATCAAACACGCCAATCTTTCGCTTATTTTGTAAACTGAGTACCTTTCCCTTTCTTTGTGAATTGCATGCTGATACGTACACTGTTGTTATGTAGGCTTATGAGATCACAATGTTTCCTTATTTCAATCATAATCATAATCATACATCAGCCATTGTAATGTTGAGGCAAGTTTCATATGATATAATATAGTTTATATGCATGAACATATCATAGCATGTTCTCGGTTTGTTACCGTATAATCAGAGTCATTTTCCAAAATTTCGAGGTTTGAGACAGTCCTATTAATAATTTTGAAACATGAATGTAGTGTGTTATGTACCATTCCCCCCATAAAATCGACCCTGACCCCGCGTTGACAAGATTGACTTTAATCATCTAACCATCAATAAACATACGTGTAAGACATAAGGCCATGATCTGACATCCAAATCCGAAATTTTGAATATAAATGAAGACACGATTATGACGCTATATTTACGATGAAACATATAACATAAACTAGAGTATTTTACTATCTGGTTGTACCTCCTAACATACCAGTAGGTGCTTAATTATCAATTACCTTTGTTGGGGATTAAGCTTGTCAATTTTGAGCCGAGACATGGGATTTTATTAAGATTAAACACAAAAGTGAATGTCAATATTGGAAACACAAGCAGAAGAAGGAGGCATTGCAGATTCTCTCTATTATTTTATGTCAAAATATAACCCCACCTTCCTTAAAAGAATAGAGAATAGGTGACATATATTTGGTACATAGAAGTCATAGCATCATCATGACTTTGGACGTAATTTTGATTAAACTCATATGAATATGTTTCGATTGAATAGGTCACGCCCCTCTCTGTACCATACTTTCTACCGGCAGACGTGAAGCCATCGACAAAGCGAAAGATGAATTAAAGCATTACGGGATCACTGATATCTACGAACTACCTTACCCTGACCATTCCAATCTCTCAACTGAAGATCATTTGCAGTGTCTTGACCTTCTACATGGATGCCTCCAAGAGGGTGACAGAGTATTAGCAAACGATGATCTGAAAAATATGTGCACGAATCCTAGATGTACGTTGCTCTATGATAACACAAAGAAAGAGGCGAAAGAAGCAAATCAGAAGATAATTAAAGAAATTGAAGAGCGAAAACAGGAAAAGAGGTCACTAGGAAACGAAATTAAGGAGCTAGAACGGGAATGTGAAGAATCCTTTGCCAGTTATGAGGGCCTTGTCAACGACCACGCGATACTTAAAAACGAGATGGTGCACGAAAAAGAAAAGCGAATGCAAGTTACAATGACGTTGGGTGATAATGAGAAAATAGCAAAGCACGCTATGGAGATGTACAAAGAAAGAGAGCTGGAGCTGGAGGTGAAATTAGAATCAAGAGAGCTGCACATCGGAACAATTACCGAAAACTTACAGAAAACCGAAGAGACGGCAAGACGTGCGGTTGAGCGACTACAAACCGAAAAAGAGGACGAAAGAGCAAAAGCTGCGAAAGAGAAGTGCTCACTGGCAGCAGAAATGACGAAAAAACTTGAATCTAAGCAACAACACATAGACACTTTGACGAAAATCGTAGAGGAGAAAGAGCGAAACGAGATGAATGTACGACAGCAAGTTGAAGAGTTAGAGAACGAAAGGCAGGAGGACAGAGCGCGATTTGAGCAACTTGAGCGTGAGACCTGGAAGCTAAGAACCAACATTCAATTAGAAAGCGAGATACGATCAGCAGAACAGAAGAAGAAATCAGGGACACCTCAATGGATGCAGATTTTAATTCCCTGGACGAACTATGGAAACCTGGCTCGAAGTGGTAAGACAATATTTTTAATATTTTGGTTTACGTTTCTTCATACTACAATCCCAATATCTTTAGCTTAAAACTATTTCATCTTCAGCGTTTGGTTACTGAATGAATTAAACTACCACATTTCGAAATTGTATACAAATTAATTAAGAAATTAGTCTGCAATTATCAAGGGTATTACATCATTATGTGATGGTGATAGTTTATAATTGTCGTTTGTTTATGTTGTGCACGTACAAAGATATGTACTGCCAATAACGATCCGATCATATCAAATGTTGATTATTGAATAATCGTATCATTTCAATAAAATCAAAATATTCTATGTTCATGGCAGGGATAACTTCTTCTGAAGATAATTCAATTGGAGAATGCTATCCACCAGGAAGGAGTACTTCATCAGATGCAGAGTAAGTCGAAACAACCTTTGCATGTCGATTAACTACATTGGTTCCGAAAATAATAATTTTCTATTTATTCAGGTTTAGCGTTTTTTGGGGAATGAGGGCAAATCTCAATAAAAAAATTAAATCATATTGGGCATTTTCCTCTTCTTTTTATTGTTTTTCTTTCTCATTTCCACATCTTCGTTCTAATGTGTCTTCTTCTTGTTCTTCTTCTTTCTTCCTATATCCTTTTTTGTTTTGTGTCATGTTCTTGTTCTTCTTATTACTATTCCCGTCTGGGATTCCTTGAAATGCAAACGCTGTTTGTGGTACATACTTCTGCAAAACGAAACCGGATAGAGAATTTTGATTGATTTGTACGACTATTTCCATCATTGCAGATTTTTAACTTGTATCCGCTGACCTTTTTTTATTTTATAAGCCAAAACAAAATGTCATATCTTCTATTTTCTCTAACTATGCTGAGTTATAAAATATATTTCAGCGTTGAACTACCCAATGATGAGTTTGCAGACATCTTGAAGCAGATAGCTGACGATCTTTCCGATGAGGCCAAGATCGATAGCTTGGGTAGTCAGCTTGGAGTTCTACGGGGTGACATAGCGAGAGCTCTCAAGACCAACATGAGATACGAACAGATCACCAGTAGAGGAACCTATCTCATGCTGAAACAATGGAGAAGAGGTGTGTCCAGGGAAGATGAACAAATCGAACTAAGGAGGGCGCTTGTGGCTGCCAAATTGTTGGACCTTGCTGACCATTATTTTCTACAAGGTAAGGTCATCATAAAATTGGTTTGATTATTTGATATGGTTCGTGATATAATTAATACAAAAAGAAAATTAATTTCTACTGTCTGTCTGATTTCCACGTAACCAGAAATAAGGAGAACATATCGTTAAGCCACCATAATCATGATAACCCTCTGTTTTCATACGCCTGGAAATGTCACTTTACAAATAAACATGTAACATGAATAAGGTATGCTGGTTTCGTGTTTGTTAGTTTGTCTATATGTCGTATGTCAGATTTTTTTTTTTTTTGTAATATTTTTCTTTTTGGTGGGGTGGGGGGGGGGGTTGGGGTGTTACTGGGAGGATAAGATTCATTATTTATTCTGGACCAGCTCATGTTGAGGAGCACTGATGCTAGTCTTGATAATTACCATCTCCCCAAAACAGGAACAGGAACAAGACCAGGACACTCTCAGAAAATGGAAGATTCTCACCAGCTATCTGGGATAGATAGCACATCTGCAGCGCAATGTTCCTCAGGAACGTTTGAAGATGGAACTAACGCATCGGATAAAGGGGGTGTAGAAGATATCGGCATCAACTATAGCGACTGGCTCTCTAACATCGCCTTGACCGAGACATCTTCGGATAAACTAGTGATGCTTTTATTCATAAAGGTAATCATTGATGTTCCTCAAAAAGCCTTTAATAGATAAATCGTTTCAGACAACCTCTATTGTGACTGTATATATATTTTCTACATATTTATACGTCAATGTAATATGCTTAAAGGGATAGTTGAGTTCTGTTGCAGAGGGCGCTACACAAAATATTTGTTGTGAGATAATGACAAACTAAGTGTCAAATTTGAAGAAAAAAACATACAATTTAAACGACAAAATTATCTTTGTTTGATCAAAATTGGTTCAGAGACGGCTGAAATTTCCATAAATATAACGAATTATAATACTTGTGTACCACCACAAATATTAGATAATTTGAAAAAGCCGTTGAAAAAACGAAATAGCGCCCTTTACGTCGTATTTCAGCCAATGCCGATGTTGGTTTTTTTGTTGGCATTTTCGTGTTGGTTTTATTACGCACAACCAGCCAGCCCATGTATTGTTATTTTTAATTAAATAATTCGTCGCTGTTTCACGAAGTGACTGTAGTGAAAAAAAAGTGCATTCACTTTGCGTTACGATTTTCCTCACTACCGTCACTTCGTGAAAATAGGGACGAATTAACTAACGGTCACCTTGTTTTTTTTTTAAGTGGAGCTGAATTGGTATGATTGTATTGGATAAATTTCACACCTTTTTGGGTCTAAAATTACCTTCATAGCAATTTTAGGTCCTAAAAGGGCACTATCAATGTCATACATGAGAATAAGAGCAATAACCATGCACTTTGAAGGGATTTGCGGTCTGAAAACATAACTCAACCATCCCTTTAAAGATTAACCATAGTCACAATTACAAAATTTTACATAGTCAGGTCAATAACTATGACTGTACCGAGATATGATTCTATATCCCGGATCTTGTATAGTCATGTTCATGTAACCATTATGCGTCCTAAATACAAATATTGGATAGTCTAACAGATTAATACAATTCTTTTGAAGTATCAATACTGAGGTGCCCTTAAAAACAAATCCTATTCCTATACAATAGTAAGGTATAACATAACAATATTTTGACATACGGATAGTAAAATACATAAAGTCTATGTGATGTCTGCGCTCGTACGCCTGCGTCCTCACAGTGATGAGGGCTTCAAAAATAAAAATATAAAAAAATGTAAGTGAATTAATCAAAGTAACAAAAACATAATTCTCTTATTAAGACTTTACTTTAAATCACAAACAAATAAGATATAATTTTGTTCTCCCCAATAGTATTTGGAGTGATTCTTATACCTTTAAATATGAATGCCTATATTTCATGTGCAAATGCAAAGGTTGCCTTATATTATGTGTATGTTATCAGTACACATGACATAGGAATAATAAAGGTTTTGGAAACCTAAGGGAAAACATAGATATTGATTTTACTATATACTTTTAACTATGAAATTGTAAGTATCTCATGCATAGCAGATTATTTAAGTATGTGTAGAATATGTAGAAAATGCACGATTTATGTATAAATGGTACACTCTGCTTTTTTAGAAGATTCATTGTCCTGGGCCATTATGATAAACTGTGATATATCTCTGTATAAGTATGATCTATTTTGTACCACTTTAAATTTGTATTATGTTATAAATACTTACAAATATATATCACGTTGAGCACACAGTAAAATAAAATAAAGTCATTGCCTTAACAAAATAAATGTGAAAATACATTACGTAGTGAACTTACCTTTGTATACAAAAAAAAAGTTTGAATACATTGAACTTGAAATACTCTCTGTATGATAAATTAGTTTGATGCCACAAATACATACTGTTTCCCACTGTAAATATTCGTTTTTAACAAAGAGTGATAATGAGCATTTTATGTTTTATTTTACCGTAAACTTTCCATAGATATCATTTGTACTTCGATTTAAACAACAAAAAAAGAAGATATCGCTGGATATACTTACTGCGATGTGACTTGTTTCGGAAAAAAAAAATCACTATTCCACGTTGCAAACCACTTTTGTAGAACTTATATTTCGTCTAGGCATATAGTTTGCATGATTACACAATTTAATGACTTTGACGTTTAATTTACGAATGATGTATTTTTTCAATTTTTATGAAAATCTAAGTTCACTAGTATCCTATCTTTAAAGCTAACGTACTACCACAAGCAAACACCTTGTAGGAACAAAGTGATAGAGGAAATACGATATGTAGCTGGAAAGTGAGTAGAAAACATTGCAAAATAATAATCAGAAGACAGGTATACACGTTTTGTGCACTGATCCTATTCATTTATATCATTTGAAAAATGCTGAGTCTTACAAGTATCGATTATAACTTTTTAAGTGTAGCCCAAATGTATAAAAAAATCACATAAAGTTAAGAATATATTGATTCAATATTAGGTATATTACCTAGGCAACGTAATTAAAAATGATGAAATATTGTTAAGATGTTGCCTATCAAATTCTCGTTCCAATTTTTGAGACATCCAGTATGTGTGGGCAGATCTTATTGATTTGTTCATGTCTTTAGTCAAGTTTGTAGCACATAATACAAACGACCTCAAATATCCGTATATTATAAATTTAAGACGGAAAAGTCTTTGCTCATTGTAGAATAATGCTTGCAAAAGTCACAGGGGTACTTTAAATACACTTTGATTGCCCTCTTGAAATAAATTTACTCACGTGCGCATCACAGCATGTACCGTCGGTGCATGAATGAATAATGTTTACTTAACTTTCATCAATCCATATTCAGCATTTGTCTGAATATGTTTCTACAGTTATGTACAACCTCTGTGACCTTTATCTTCCTTTTTGCACATGAAAACCTCTGAACTGGCTAATTCAAATTAATCAGGTAAAGATATTTACATGTTATGAGTAAAACTGAGTACAACGATTTTAAGAATAAAGGCAAAATATCTTCATGATTTATGCAAAGGGCGTTGGTTATATTTCAGAGTTTAATCAAATGATACGATAATGACGAAGTAGAAGAGGGAAGAATAACCGAGAGTACGAATATGCGATGAAGAAACTAACCTGGAGTGATATATATGTATATAAAAGAGAGAAAAAACGGGAGAGAGAGGGAGAAAGAAAGGAAGAACCTTTGAGGCTTTTTCCCCAAAATGGGACTTCTGAATGCTGACAAGTGAAACAACCATGTGACAAGCACTTTTTCCCCTATAGAATTCGATGACAAGGCAAACAAGCGAAGACAAAAAATAGAGTCCCTTTTCAATTCAATTTTCTCCAAAGATTAAAATAGATTTCATATTTACTCAACAATTACTCCCCTTGAATAACTAACATCACGTCCTGCAGCTCATGAATGAAATAAACGACAAGTCCATTGGTTAGAAGGAAGATGAAGAGAGAGAGAGAGAGTGTGTGTGTGTTCAAACGTGGGGTCGCGCGTAAGTGTGTGTGTTTGAGGGATAGAGCGTAATAGTAGACAGGAAAAAGGGGGACAAATAAGAGAAAGAAGGGTACGTGGAGATTTAACTTTCGCACCTATCAATTTATTTTGAAAGATTTTGAGAATGATTGCAGTCATATCGATTTATGGTGTATTTATTGGCATTCATTGTCATAACTATACAATTAAACATTGTTGTCGATAGATGGCGCTGTGAATTATGAATCCGTCGTATTTCCCCCTGCTTGACAAATTATACTTCCTATCAAATAAAGTTAAAATTCAATAAAGATATTTACTGAAAAAGTACAATTTTTATGATGATTGCCATCAGAGTATTAAAGGGGTGCTGCCCCGATCCTTTCCTGGAGGGGTTGATGCCCCAGGCATCTGACAAATTTCAGATCCGCCCTGCCTGAGGATAATTTCTAAAAAGTAGGGTTAGAACCCAGCCATGTATTTTTAAGAATACGTGAAAGGTACACCCTACTGAACAATTTTAGATCCCCTTGCCTGAGGGATGCCTCCCCTCAAGTCGATTTAAAATACAATAATGAGGGATACAATGTTGAAGAAATCGTAGCGATGCTGTTGTTTTAACAATACTCCGTCAACCGGGTTGTTTCTATTTCTATCTTTATTTTTACCAGCATAATTGCCAGTACCTATTTTGAGCTATCCCTGCAGACGCGACCTGGCCAGGCCGACAAGCGGCAGGACGAGGTAGCTCCCGGCAGCAGATACGCTACATAGGTACTTAGTGCTGAACACTGCATGTTTTGTTGTTTCGAATAAATTGTAAACGTTTCTCATAGAAATTCAGTCTCTCCTATTATGGCGCACCTAACATTAATACCAAGCAAAGTCTGCATAAATAAATGTATTTATAAAGAAAATTGCATAACAAATTTATGCATAAAGATAAGAAAAACATATTTGAATTGAGAGTTATGCATGAACTTTTTTTTAAATTGAGAGTTATGCATGAACATCTTTGCAATCAATAGTAAAAATACCAAGTTTATTCATGTAACAGCAGGCACAAATGTTACATGACGAAGTCATTCAAAGTTTTATGTGGTATTTATTTTGAGGATGGATCAAACCTTAATAAGACAAAAAGAAACGGACAAACCGATTAGTTTTTGTTTCTTTCATATTCTAAACATCAGCAAAACTTTATGAATATTCATCGGAATAGATACATCAATAATAAAAATTGCCCTACTCGGCATTTTCCCCACACCATAGAAATACTGCACACCTTGGATACTTTTCCATATATGGTTTACAGTAACACTGTAACTTCAAAAAGCAATAAGCAAGGTATAACAATAAAATGCACAAATATGCATAAGTAATCATGAATACAGAAATATAAATTTCCTTTTTGTATATTTCTCTTTAATATTACAATGACTCACCCCTCTTGAGCTCTCGAGGAGAGACTCCTAGCGAGACACCGAGACTAGAATTAGACCAACTAGCTAGTGCGCCATCTCCAACCAAATGCCATCTCCAACCAAATGAAGAAGTAAGTCCTTTGTAAAATCAATGATAACTTAAATGATACCTTCTATAACTTTCAAATTCTTAGGAAGTGACAATCAACTTGCAAGCTTTTGATATATAGCAAATATTTTATATTCCCTACGTTTTCAAACTCAAGCTCAACAACTTTTACTTTGACTACATAATATCCAATACTAATGATACAATTTATCTCTCTACCTAGCTATTACTGTATATCAGGTGTTCTTTCACATACACAGTACGTATACAGAGAAGCACCAATCGTATCAGGTTTATCCTACACTTATACAGGTTTTTTACACCAACTCATTATGAAAAGCAATTAATGATATGCCTCCAAATATTGACATATTTTCATCTGGGTACACTATACAGAGTGTTTCTCTATAGATACTTAAGAAACATTTCGACTTGTCACATTCTCCCATGTTAAAGATAAACTTTAGTTCTGGTTAAAAAAAAGAAAATCAATTATTTCAGAATGTAACGAAACTTACACTGAATGTTCAAGGTAACAAATAAATGTCATGTGCCAAACAATTTTGGAAGAAAATGTATACTGGCTGAGTAATGAGCATAGAAAGATAAGGAAATCAAGTAGTATTAGCCCCGACACCATTTGTGTTGTCCCATATACATCTTTCTGTGTAGTGTGCTTTTTACTTTACCAAGACTGAGCCAAATTTGTTATGTATTTGATGACTCTAGAACCTTGCAGTACAAACCAATACCTACATGCTACATGATCAACTTTTTGTGATGCATTCCATACCTTTTCTTTCACAGAGTAATCGCATGACCAGAACTCAAGTTTATCTTTAAATAGTTGCTGTCTCAGCAACAACTATTAAGAAACATTTAGACCTGTCACATTTATATGAAAATTATAAACAAAATATGCACCAAATTCAATGAATAAAACGTTTATGCATTGGAAAAGAAGTAATCTTTATTTTTGTTGCATTTAAAAATACGAATATCTTTTTTTAACGCATAACAAGGATTATAAATACATATTATATCGCATTAAGTATATAATTGCATATATTCAATAATTTCCCTTTTGGCTAACCATACATACCTTTCATCTTTATTGACAATGAACCCGATCAGCCATGACATCAATGGAAATGGATCAATTGAAAGATGAGGAGCTGTGCAAAACTGCCAAAGGTAATGTCCTTGAATTGAACCCTCTTAATTATGATTTATTATAATACACACTGTATGTCCTTTCATGGCGAGCGTATTTCCTAATCCCCTTCGAGTAGACTGTCATATAATAGGGTCTCTGTTATAGCTCTTTTCCCCTACCACGTTTGCTGCAGGTTTTCCCGATTTCATGTAACACGACCATTTCATGGTGAAATGTTGGTTCGTCTTTGGTTGCCAATGCACTTCGGCTTTAAAAGGGAATTGATGATGTTTTGAAAAATATGGCTGTCTTTTATTCTAAACCTAGACGTCATTGGCAAATTATAATAACCGCTGGTAATATACAGGGCTCGGGGTGAAGCGTTAAATCATAATGCTGGCATCGAGTATTTTGCGAAAGAGCTTAGCGTCAATTGCATGTTTGCGTAACTATTATAATTGGACATGGATTTGATGCATGACATGACAATGATTTGGTGAAGTGTTTCCGTGACTTGGTTTAGAATTATCCATATAAAATGTGCATGACTGCGACAGGTCATGTTATTGCCAAGTTGTTGCTATATGATTACAAACTAATAGGCCTCTTTGGTACATGACGGTGGCTTGATAAAGAACTCCCCATTAAAGTGTCACATTATGTCGACTTGTTAAATATTTATTGTAACTTGGTGAACAATTAATGTCCACCGAAATGCAACATGATGGTGACTTGGTGACGAGTCCCCAAGACTCCGCGAAGAAATAACAAACATATTTGTTACACGATGACTCATTTTCGTTCTTGATTGTGTTTGTTTATGTTGTTGTTGTTGTATGTTTAACTCTTATCATGCCACAGGGCTAATTCCCATTGTGCCAAGCCCCAAATCCCCCGTGCCAGGTTGTTTTGGAGATAATCTGATTTTAAACGCGATGGATCTATGAATAGCGAGTGCAAAACACACAGCACAGTCCAATGAGCATGAACAATAACTGCTATTACGAATGCGCCCTTGCACGCACATGGCACTCAAGCGATGGCTCTCTCGCATGTACAAAGCACTATAACGATAGCGTGCATGCAGCCTTATGGCAGGCTATGAGTTAAACAAAAATTGTAATTCGAAAGATTTGCTGTGTAACATTCTTTGTTAAATACACTGGCCATAGCAAAGGCTGGCAGAATTACAAAAAATTGTATTTCCCTTAGATATTGTAGTAAACCCCCCCCCCCCCCCGTCCCCCACAGCTCTGACTCATAACATTACGAGCCAGAGCAATATAACACTGAATTCCTATAGGAAATCTTTTTATACAGATGGTCATATCTCAGCCAATACTTAACCTATACAATTGGTTTTCGACATTTGGACACTATTTTTTATGTTCTTTCGGGAAAAGAAGGAAACATAGAGAAATTCCAAATATAAATTGTTATGATGTCACAGCTTCGGTACTCTATAATGATGTCTGAGGAGGAGGGCTTTAGGTACTTGACCTACAATATATCTTGTTATGTCTTATATTTTGTTGTCAACAAGACAAATGAATTGCCTTCTACTACCCACAATCGATTTTGTGAGAAATGTATACATGTTTAAAATCGGAAAGTATAAGTTCAGATATTTACAAGAAATTATAATTTGGCAATTTAGATACCGTATTTTGGAAGAGTACCTTAATGCGATGAATTCAACCTGCCACGTTGAGCTTTGACATCACAATATGATGCTAATAAAATGTAGATCCACTCGCTACTGAGAAGTGAACCTCATAGGTTTGGGGGGGGGGGGGGAGTACGAAATTAAAGGGACATGCAGGTATGTTGAGTAAAATAAAAAAACATTATTTAACCTAAACCCAACGATATTTACACATTATATATTGTAATATATATTTTCTTTAAACATAAATATTTGATTGTCATAAATTCGATTAAATTCCTTATTATGTCACAACAAAAATCATAGTCTCAGGTATAGAGACCATACCAAACATGTTAAGATAACATACAGTAAGATTTGAAACATTTAGTTCTTATTCCTATGTGTTGATAGTAGTTTTGTCTGACTATGATGCCTAAGAATGATTGAAACCTCAAAATAGCCATGTTTATACCATGTGGTTAAATATGTTTATAATAGGCTCAATCATTGGAAAAATGGACAAAAACTATCGTGGAATATCATTCTTCCATAATGAACACGGATAGGATTATTGTATAATATGCGCGTGTGCATGTGGGCGGTCTCAGTTTATGTTATCGAAATTATAAATGTGTGTTTCATATCACAAGTCCAAAGTCTGTTTATGATCGATTGAATTTCGTCATCCATTTTCCCTCTTGTGCGTGAAACGTGCCTTTATATAAAGAATGTCCTATACCGAGTAATAACTAGACCTACTACGTTACATACTTACATAGAAAAAAACGACACATCTTTATGCTTTTGAGCGTGTAACGTGGTTCTTAGCGTATTCAGGGCGAAATATGTACAACGATGGCTACCTCCAGCTCGGGGATTTGGACAAGGAATGATGAATTACGACATGAAATCTTGTCGTACAAACCAGGCAAGGCTGTGCCTTGTGAAGATAAACGAGTGGTGTTTCCTGATAAACTTGTAATTGGTATTGTTGATCTGTACGGGTATGCGCCCGACATAGTCAATGCACTGAGATGCGCTCTGTATGGTGACGTAGACCAAAACAGGCTTGCTGTTGGACGTCAAACATCTACTGAGGATCAGGATAAATATATCACCGATTCTATATCTGTCATCATGATCAATCTAGAGGGTTTGTATATTGAAGGAAAAAATGCATCGTTGTTTTGTTTGCTGTTGTTTTAGTTCAAATGAAACTACGTACACCTCAACTATGAACCTGTATCTCAACAGGATGAGTAACCCATTAACTATTGACATCCTCTCACCGTTTTCGTCTGAATACATCATTTGCTTTGTTAAAGAATGGAATAAAAGCAAACAAATATGTATAAGCCGTTGCTTAATTTAACATGTCAACTGTAGGAAAACATTATTGGTATGATGATGTGTTTGTCCCACTGTAACCATATACCTTACCTGCCTGATGTAATTAGTCTAGAGACTACCAGGTGGGTATTATGCTCGAGCATACACGTGTGTATGTGAATTGCAGAAACAGGTTTTCGACCATGGTCAATCATCAGATCACCACTTTGAGATTATTACAAAGGAACTGCGAATAGTTTCATTAACTCTTTTCTCTCTCAAAAGCATATAGGGATACGAACAAGGTGCCATAAAAGGCATTTCTCAATTACAATTTCAATGTCATGAAGCTCAAACATTAATGACTTATATGTATGCAAAACTTTATTAAAGAGAGTGATGTCCTGGGCTTTTCGAACATCCTCAGTTTATTGGTGTTGCTGTGCCTATGCCTATGGGTGTTTCTATCCATGGTCTTGGAATTGTACCGCAATTGCCCCCTGCACTTCTTACGAAATTCTCACATGACATTATAGTTATAGGCCTACATAGATTCATAGATTCATTATTATTTCGTTACCTCCTTCTTAGTTCACTGTTTTTATTATCACAACATATTATTAATGTTATTCCACAAACAATTTCATAGTAACATTCTCTACATGGAAAGCATTTATTCTCACAAAATGTTTATTTGTGTGTTTTGTTTTAAATGTTATTGCACAAACATTTATTAATTGTGTTATTCTGGCATATTGCATTTCATTTATGTAACTACACAAACATGTCTATTTTGTTCTATCTCTGTTTATGCATATTTATAATGAGATTAGACAATGAAGTTGTAATAGATAGTTTTTCTTTGTTCACCCAAAACATAATTGCAATGAGGGGTATTCTTAGATACTATGTTATAACAAAGTAGAAATGTAGAATCTTATGATTTTGGTTTAATTCTGCAGTAGGTCGCAGTTATGTGTAAGAACTATTACGTCATTTATTTTAGGCATTCCATGTACCTCATTTACCTACTTTGTATTGCATGAGTTATAGTTTATATAGAAAAGTGCTGTATTATGTTTTATATATCTAAATCTTCGGGTGTTAATTATGGTACATGATATTACTATATGCAAAATGTCATGTTATTACTAAAAGAAAAAAGAGTGTTTCTGCTGGAAATAATTTGCCTTCTGTTTTGCTATAAGGCACTGCATTGTAAATTGATTTATACGGTATATATGTTTACAGAATATTGATATGTTACAATTACATTATAAATTGATTATATGTTTTTAAACAGAATATTGATGTACATCAATGAAGTTTAATAAATACAATACAACTCATGTAGGCCCAATGTCATGCATGTTCACAGTATCTAAAAGGTTCATCAGGCACAATGTATCAATCACATTTTCTCTTACAATCTTAACAGTTTTATACGTAAAGGAGTTTGAACACCTAGCTGGGGAGGTTGGATGTATGGTGATGTTTTTTCAGTGAGTATTTTTTTTTCGTCTCCATATTCACATGGGCCTTACATATTATCTACTGAAATTTAAATAACCTTTTTTTGTTCGTAAATCTGAAGAAGACATTGGTTTTAGCACTTTGATCAAATTCCTTAAACGCTGTTATTATTGATAAGAAAGTAAAGGAACATTTATTAAACATTAATCAATTAATTAAATAGGACTGAACCACTAAACTAAATATTAGAGTCATGTCACTCAGTGCCCTTAATGAAATTTCCTAAAAAGGTTCGACCAATATTTCGTTATAGACAAATTAATGTCAAACACTAACTTTAAGAACAGGTTTATTGCTAGTTTACCTTATTGGGTCGGTAGCATTGGGCCGTTGTCCGACATTGTGCGCAACAATGTGCTCCTCTGAATTTTCCTTTTTCTGTTCATAGCACCATGCTAACAATGTTCGTGTGTACCTTTCACATTTCTACATAACCTCTTATTTACGTCTTTCTGATGGTGACATTTAAGAAAGGTCTCAGACATAAATAATCATATATGATTGATACAGTAATGTAATAACCTAATTACACATACAAACGAATACAGAAATACAAAAAAGGAACGAAATGGAATAAACTCAAACTTGTTTTAATAATTCATCACCACTGGTGTAAATACGGCAGGCACTTTTACCAGGCGGCACCTAAAGGGGCTGAAAAAACGCAAAGGAAAGGTACAAACGTAAGAAAAGGAAGGGAAGAACGGTAGAAACGGCATTGTCCGTAATTAAATTATGCACGTTATTACGAAGGAAAACGTCCTTTAAAAAAATAATCGAAAAATCAAAATCTGGGTCGCTTTGAACCGTCGCAGAACATTGCTGCTCAGGTATCTTGCAATTTTGCGCCAAAATAAAGCATAATTGATACATATGATTCAAAATTAATTCCAGTAGCTTTTTCCCTCTTGAAATGCCGAACATACCGCCGTGTGTGCAGCTGAATATACAATGGCGTCTTATTTTGTTTACAGGCGACAGATTCCTTTATTTTTGTATCGCTGCATTTGTCATGAAAATAAAAACAGTCGCGGGGTTTAGAGTGAGGCAATAAATTATACATTTAGCCTGACGGTAGTAAAGTAAGAGAAAGAACTCAAGAGAAGATGAAAAAACAGGCCCTGAAAATGTGTGAGATGTCACGGGTCATCGTCTGCTTGTGCAAATCATGTCCATCCTGTGGTCTCACACATCTCAGCAGCGTTCGGAGAGCTCTTCAGGTGCTATGCCGGTGTTGTATTTAAGCGTTTTTGTAATTTATAATAATCATTACTTCGAATGTTTCCAAGCATTGAATTTTGATAACCTTGTCGAATCAAAGTTACAACTTTGCAATAATGAAAATAAAGTTAGTTTTTAAAATCAATGAATTATATCCTTTAATTATTGCGCCCAAATACACAGGAGTGTCTACAAAATAAAAGCATTTACAAAGGTTCCGTATTTCGAAGGAATCTCTCATTTCTGGTTTCTTGCTAAGTTTCTGAAATAACCTTAAGGAAATGAACTTAAATATGCATTTTGATATACCAAACATGAAAGAATAAACATATAAATAGAGAGAGAGAGAGAGAGAGAGAGAGAGAGGGGGGGGAAAGAGAGAAAGTGAGAGAGGGCAGGGATAAGAAGGATAAGGAGAAGGTAGTTCTAAAATACCCTTGATGAACGATTACAGTTGCTACACTCTTTCTGCATAATATGTTCAAGCACGCCGGAACCGTTCCAGCAGGCAGTTAGAATGCTGGTTCCAGCTTCCAGACATCATGGTTATTTAATGCAAACTTTTCTTAAGACACTGAGGAGAAGCTATCCCCCTATTGAAATTATAGGTAGCGTAGCGGCAGGGTTCGAAGTTTGTTTCTATATTTTTAAGCTTGAACATTTATTTCAGAGTGCAAAAGTGCATCTTTCCACTGATACATTTTCAAATAAAACATGATGGCCCGAATTCACAAAGCAAGGTTTGAGCTCAGACCAAGGTTTGAGCTCAAACCTCCTTTTGTTTCGCCAAACCTCCTTTTGTTATTTTCAAACCTGGTTTGTAAATAACAAAAGGAGGTTTGGCGAAAGTTGGAGGTTTGAGCTCAAACCTTGCTTTGTGAATTCGGGCCTACATGTCTTATGTTGTTGTAACGCCTACCGGGCGGCTAATTTTTTTTTCCCAAACATAAACGAGTTAATAGGGACTTTTAGATTTGCGTGGACTGATACGTGTGACGTCTATTCAAGGCAGTGCATTAAAAGGACGTCGATCGTAGCAATCCCCATTGTCTTCGTGCGAATCTAAAAGTCCCTAATACCTTTCTTCCTATTTACGGGAAACCCCTACCTACACACTCCTTCTTTGACCAATTTCGTTTATATATAAACATGTACGAGAACGTAGCACTGAATGATATGGGTCTGTCTATACCTTCAGCGTATGTTTGAGTAATATGCATACAGTTTGATTCTGCGACCAGCCGCCCGTACCGAAGGCCACCGTCACAACAAAAGAAAATCGATTTATTTATTATATACTACAACGAAGTGTGTTTTAATAGTGCTCTAAGGCGTACGTTGCATATGCCCTGTTTTCCAGAGGCGCTAAACGCTAGGGCCATTACGTTGCCCTCCATTAACATGATTAAGGGGACGACTAAGTCATTTCTTTTCCATGTGCAGTATAATCAATACTCTTATCACTGTAAAGAAGAAAAAAACACTTCAACCTGCAATCATCTGACTTTTTATTAGTTTCAGGTATTAATAGTCGATTGTGACCTCCTCGATGAGCAATCTCCAAGACATAAATAAAATACAGAAAAATGACGTGAAATGGTCTTAATGTACACAATTGGTCATATACACACTTCTTCTTTGACCACTTTCTTCTGTGTGCATGTTATTATTATTAACTTTTTTTTATCATCAACGCTTGAATATTAATGGTTTTGAATTGGTGCATTTTCTCATTTTTATCTTCAGCCCGGCTGATATTACATGTCACGCAGACTGGATCAGTTACATGAAGGCGACTACAGGTGAGTTTGCTCCTTATCCTTAATATGGATATTTTTATTTATACAGCGCCAGTATTCGCCATGCTCCGACGCTCGTGGCGCTGTACATATTACAATCACAAACCTATCACATTCTTCACTAAAGTAGAGGTAAACTAAAACAACACAAATTATTTCGCCACAATTTTAATTGTTATAATTGAATATTGTGCGCCCGTTTGGAACTCCGGCTTGTCTGCCAAACAAAATGAACAAATAGAAAGAATTCAAAAGCGAGCGTGCCGCCTCATGTTAGGGCCACGTTTTGTCTCGTATCAAAACGGTCTTCAACTGTGTAAAGTGTCCTCTTTGAGTGACCGCAGAGAATGTCTGTGCCTCAAATTTGCAAAGAAGCTGCTCGAGCCTGCATGGGTCAAAGTTTAGTCATTGGCTGCCCCAAACACGTGGGGACTCCCATTCTCGAAATCTGAGAAATAAAAACAAGTTCACTGAAATGTCATACAAAACGACACAGTATAGAAACAGTCCGTTGCCTAGTTTCACCTTCGACGAATACATTGTTCTCCACGACTTTCACTCTCTCAATACCCCTATTTTCTCCGCTCTGTCAGTGCTGTGCTGCGGAGCGGGGAGACCCTCTTCATGGCTTTCTTGTTCTCTAGCTCTCTATCTTGTTACTCTCACCCGGCTTTGTCTCCCCTCCCTCTCTCTCTCTCTCTCTCCCTCTCTCCATTTCTCTCTCTCTCTCTCTCTCCTCTCTCTCTCTCTATCTCTCTTTCTCTCCCTATCTCTCTCCCACACTCCCCCTCTCTCTCCATTTTCTCACTCTCCTTCTCTCTCTCTCTCTCTCTCTCTCTCTCTCTATTTCTCTGATATAACTTCCTAAATAAAATGGTGACATGTGAATGCATTTTTGAATAATGTTACTATAGAATTTTACTCTTTTTAACAAAATCAGATTTAATTGTACACAATCCTGTTTGACTTTTTAACAGCTCCCAAGATGATGCACATTATATCGAATATTACAATGGCAACCTTTTACCCATGTTTTTATGCGAAACTTATCTTATTTGTATGCAATATTCTACATGTACCTTTTACTAAATTGGCCCAAATACTAAATGTTCTGCATTTTACCTACAATGTATAATTTCTTTAAATCATTGTAGCATCTATTTGATTTTATAATTCCTGGATTTGGTTTCTGTTGTTGTCTCTGTTTCTGTTATTGAAGCAAACATCATAACCATACCATACCCATCTGGCTATGCATTTTCCAACTTTTTTTTAATTCTTTTGAATATCAAAAATGTATTACTATTCATATATTGTATAAGTTCAATATATAATTTTATTGCAAATATGGTCATACGATTCATGTATATGTACCAAGCAATTTGCCAAGGTTGTTAAAGCACAATTATATATCATATGTACAAAAGAATTGCAATTTTACTTCACCATGCATAATGTTTTACGTGTAATTTTACTTTGTCACTGATGTATACTTTGTAAAAGAAACTGCAATTCGGCTCTCGGGCCGCGAAAGTTTTTTAATGAAATAAACAATTTTAAATAAATAAATAAAAAAAGGAAAATTGAATAGCACTGTTTAAAAAGAGATGTTTTTTTTTAGAGCAACTTTGAAGTCACGGAGGGCAGTTGAGCTACGAATACTATGTGGTAGCTTATTCCAAAGAGACGGATCAGAATGAGAAAAGGCTCTATTCCCTAGGAACTGCGCTTCTTAGGCACAACTAATAAGGGGGATTGAGATGAACGAATATGTCTTGTAGGCTTATGCTTAACAATCAACATAATATCGTATAAAGAAGCAGAGTCATACAAGGAATTGAAAACTAGCAACAACAACTGAAAAATGATTTGGTCACAAACCGAGAGCCAGTGAAGATTTGTGAGAATAGGGGTGAAGTGAGTTTTACATTTTTTGGACCGCTGGAGGAAGTTATATTTTCCACAAGTGGTTATATTTTCCCGAAGCGGTGTGCGCTTCGGGAAAATATGGTCACGAGGGAAAATATAACTCCCTTCAGGTCCGAAGAATGTTATATACCCCCTGCCAGTCAATATCTGATATTAGATAGCCTTGGTTTGAAAATTTAGGTGGGGGGTCCATCTTGCCCGATTTTTGTTTTTTGTTCGAGGACAATATTATTTTTTTTTAATTGAGGACAAAAAATTGACGAAAACAAAATATTTAGAGAAAATTTGAGTAAAAAAATGTTATTAATAAAAAAGCATTTGGGGGGAAGAAAACAGATGTGGACAATATAATTTCAAGGGAAAAAAATGTGGACAATACAATTTCAAGGAAAACGAAATCGAGAAATTTGATTTAAAAAATTGGCCATTGGTATTGGTGTAATTGGTGACAAACAGTCCTCAAGAGGGCGACCTGCATTGGTTAAAACTATATTCATTTCACCAGCTGGCGAGTATAACAAGTTGGAAAGTGACCGGCCAGGAAAATATAACAATTGCGATCCTCGCAATTGATGTCACGTAACGAGCTCTGGACCAATCACATCTTGGTATCTGTCTAAGCTTTCTAATATCACATTTCATCCGTTATGGCTAGGACAATAAGCAAACGATTATATACACACTTCTACAAGCAATATAACCTTAAATTCGAGTACTTATTTTAGCTTTATATATTATACATCATGTCATATCATCAACACTTAATTACAAATCATTGTTACGGGTGGTTTCCTCTACCCGTTGTCCACAGGTCGTTTGTTCACGACAACAGAATACACAACACACAAAGGAGTGATTTCAGAAACCGATCTCATTCAATCGAGCTTCGTTCTTAATCTCCAAAAACTAAACTAACTCGGCCGCAGGACGAGTACGTTTAGTGTATCTCGATACATTCGATACACCCATCACATCATTAATTCCGATCACGTTGATATCTAAATTGTAAAGCCATCTCCTTCCTTAGTGAATTGCATTAGATTCTTACCTCTTGTTATGCAGGCCTATATCACTTAATAAGAAAATGGGATTACAATATTTTTCTCATTAAAATAAAATTAACCATATAGCATCCGTCGAAATGTTTCATTTTTTCTATTAAATTTGATATGAATGCACATTTCATATCATTTCCTCGTTTTGTATAACCAACCGTATAATCACGGTGATTTCAATATGTTGTGTTTTGATACAGTCCTATTAATTCATGTAAAACATTTATGGTGTCAATATGTACCATTCCCTCAAAACGTTTACCCCCTCCCCCTTGTTGACATGGTTTAATCATTTCGCCATGGACCTAGGCGTGAGACATAAGGCCATCATCTGACAATCCACAGCCAACAATTTAAACATAAATGATGAAACGATTATGCACTTGTCATTTGTAAGACGCACCTCTTGACCCCCGGGAATGGTGCGTCATGGTTGCGTCATGTTCCCCAAAATCGCGACGCACAGTACCGTCATGGCCGCAAAATGTCCGTCACAATACTGACCCTTATGTGCGTCATAGTAAGTCACTTTACCACGTTGCGTCATTTGGTGTGTCAATGGGACCGTCACTTTCTCCAAGCAGAAGTGTTTCTCAAATGTGCGTCATTGGCTAGTCATTTTCATGAAATGGTGTGTCATATGTTTGACTCAAATGTGCGTCGATGGAATGTAATGGTGTGTCACTTTCTGTGACGGAAGGTGCGTCATGGTATCAAAATGTACGACTCACATCGGTACAATGACGCACCATTCCCGGGGGTCAAGAGGTGCGTCTTACAAATGACAAGTGCATTATGACGCTATATTTGGATGAAACATATAACATAAATTTGATTATAATTTTCCACTATCTATTTGTATACCCTAACATTTCAGTTGGTGATTAAAGACAAAGTTGAGTTCTCGTCATGCGATTGCATTGTTAAAGAAACGTTGTGGAATCGATCAGAAAAGGTTGATCATCTACAAAATAAGTATCGGTGCATGTGTATACTGCAAGGTTCTGGAATCATCAAAGGTAATAAGAAATGTGGCTGTGTCTTGGAAAGGTAACAAGCACTGTACACAGAAAGATGTATATGGGACTACACGAATATGTAGCATACAAAACCCGTCCCGATTTTGATGATGTTACATGCCATATTTAGAATAATGAGGCATTTGAAGGGCCATGCATTTCAGATAACATTTTTTATCTGATGTTCTTCCATATTTGCATAATACAATGATAACGCTCACAAATTGTTTTTGTCCTCTTCCCAGAACTCAACCTTCTCTTTAATATCCATCTTCTTTGCACTCTAAAAAAAAGATACCCAATATTGGGTAAAATTTTACAATTTACGAGGGTAAAAAGGGAACATGCATGTTTGTTAGGTAAAATTTGACACAGGGGTGGTTGGGTAGAAATTTACCCAGCAAATGTTTGATGTTTTACCCAACTGATGTGCAATATATTTGACCCAATGTAAAAGGTAAAATGTTACCCAACGACAACCATGTTCCCTTTTTGACACAACATTGGGTAATTTTTACCCAACTCATCCTGGGTACTCGTTTACTTTGTTCTTGTGTAATTTTTTACCCAAAAGTTGGGTAAAATTTTAACCCAACCTTATTGTATGATTTTTTATTTTTACACAGATTTGGGTAAAAAAGAAAATTTGTCCGAGGAGTTGGCTGGAAAAGTACATGTTATATGTAGTGTAGTGTATAGGTAGCAGACCTCTCTCTCTCTCTTTTGGCTAGACAGTCTTTCGCTTGGCGTGCTCGCAGTATGTAGGGGATACATCTTTTACAATTATGAGCCGAGGCAGATCTCCTGACTCTCTACGTATACGGGCTCATCTGCAATCTCCCTTCATTATCACCCCCCCCCCTATCCCTCTCTCTCTATTTCTCCCTCCCTTCTTCTCTTAATATATTTTCCCCATTTTATTTACAACTTAAATGTGGGGATTTATTTTATGCCACACAGCGAAGTAAATGACGATATTAAAAAACGCAAACAGAAATGAATGAGGCATTGCAGAATCTCACCATTATTTTGTGTCAAATACAATCCTAGTCCCCTTAAAGAAAGTAGAATAGGTGACGTACATTTGGTATGTAGAAGTCAAACAATTATCATAACTTTGGACGTAATTTTGATAAAACTCATTAATTTTTTTTTGCTTGGATAGGTCGCTTCCCTGTCTGTGCCATACTTTCTACCGAGAGACGTGAAGCCATCGAAGAAGCGAAAGTTATATTAAAGCATTATGGGATCACTGATATCTGCGAATTAGCTTTTCCTGATAACATTTGCTCAGATGAACAACGGTTGCAGTGCCTTGAACTTCTACATGGATGTCTCAAAGAAGGTGACCGAGCGTTAGAAATTAATAAAATGAAGGAGATATGCACGAATCAAAGATGTAGGTTGTTTTATGAGAAAACAAAGAAAGAGGCGAAAGAAGCAAATCAGAAGAAGTTAAAAGAGGTCGAAGAGCAAAAACAGAAACAGGTTTTACTACAACATCAATTCGATGAGTTTGCACGAACACTTAGAGAATTCGGTGCAAGTCATAATAGACTTGCCAGCGACAACGCGATACTAAAGAGCGAGACGGTACGTGAAATAGAAAAGCGAGAGACTTTGATTGCAAAATTGAAACAATCAAACGTTGCGGCTATGAAGATGAACACACAAAGAGAGCTAGAGCTAAAAGCGGAACTAAAATCAAAAGATCTGTACATCGAAACACTGGCTGAAGATTTACAGAAGACAGAACAGGCGGCAAGGAGTGAGATTGAGCGACTACAGACCGAAAAGAAGGACGAAAGAGCAAGAGCTGAAAATCAGGAGCGCTCATTGGCAGCGGGAATGACGAATGAACTGAAGTCAAAGCAACAACATGTAGACGCTTTAACAAAAATGCTTAAGGAGAAAGAGCGAAACGAGAGGACTCTAATACAGCAAATCAGAGAGTTAAATGGAAGAAGAGATGAAGACAAAACAAGAGGTGAGAAAAAGAAGCGCTCAATGGAAGTAGAAATGACTAAGAAACTCGACTCAAAGCAAAAACATGTAGACACATTGAAAGAAAGACTACAGGAGAAAGAGCGAAACGAGAAGACTCTAATACAGCAAATCAGAGAGTTAAATAAAAGAAGAGATGAAGAAAAAACAAGAGGTGACAAGGAGAAGCACTCAATGGAATCAGAAACGACGAAGAAACTCGAGTCAAAGCAAAAACATGTAGACACATTGAAAGAAAGACTAGAGGAGAAAGAGCGAAACGAGAAGACTCTAATACAGCAAATCAGAGAGTTAAATGAAAGAAGATATGAAGACAAAACAAGAGGTGACAAGGAGAAGCACTCAATGGAATCAGAAACGACGAAGAAACTCGAGTCAAAGCAAAAACATGTAGACACATTGAAAAAAAGACTAGAGGAGAAAGAGCGAAACGAGAAGACTCTAATACAGCAATTCAGAGAGTTAAATAAAAGAAGAGATGATGACAAAACAAGAGGTGACAAGGAGAAGCACTCAATGGAATCAGAAACGACGAAGAAACTCGAGTCAAAGCAAAAACATGTAGACACATTGAAAGAAAGACTAGAGGAGAAAGAGCGAAACGAGAAGAATCTAATACAGCAAATCAGAGAGTTAAATGAAAGAAGATATGAAGACAAAACAAGAGGTGACAAGGAGAAGCACTCAATGGAATCAGAAACGACGAAGAAACTCGAGTCAAAGCAAAAACGTGTAGACACATTGAAAGAAAGACTAGAGGAGAAAGAGCGAAACGAGAAGACTCTAATACAGCAAATCAGAGAGTTAAATGAAAGAAGAAATGAAGACAAAACAAGAGGTGACAAGGAGAAGCACTCAATGGAATCAGAAACGACGAAGAAACTCGAGTCAAAGCAAAAACATGTAGACACATTGAAAGAAATACTAGAGGAGAAAGAGCGAAACGAGAAGACTCTAATACAGAAAATTGAAGAGTTAAATGAAAGAAGAGATGAAGACAAAACAAGAGGTGAGAAAGAGAAGCACTCAATGGAAGCAGAAATGACGAAGGAACTCGAGTCAAAGCAACAACATGTAGACACTTTGACAGAAATCGTAGGGGAGAAAGAGCGAAACGAGACGACTCTAAGACAGCAAGTTGAAGAGTTAAAGATAATAAGAGAGGAAGACGGAGCAAAAGCTAAAGAGAAACATTCACTGGCAGCAGAAATGACGAAGAAACTCGAGTCTAAGCAACAACATGTAGACACTCTGAAAGAAAGGCTAGAGGAGAAAGAGCGAAACGAGACGACTCTAATACAGCAAGTTGAAGAATTTAGGACAGGAAGAGAGGGAGACAAAGTAAGATCTGAGAACGAGATGCGCTCACTGACAACAGAAATGACAAAGAAGCTCGAGTCTGAGCAACAACGCGTTGACACTTTGACAACAATCTTAGTGGAGAAACAGCGAAATGAGAAGACTCTGAGACGGCAAAATGAAGAATTAAAGAAAGAAAGAGATGAAGACAGAGCAAAAGGTGAGAAAGAGAAGCACTCAATGGGAACAGAATCTAAGCAACAACAACACGTAGACACTTTGACAGAAATCGTAGGAGAGAAAGAGCGAAATGAGATGACTCTCAGACAGGAAGTTGAAGAGTTAAAGAAAGGAAGAAAGGAAGACAAAGCAAGAGGTGAGAAAGAGCAGCTCTCAATGGCAACAGAAATGACAAAGAAACTCAAGTCGAAGCAAGAATGCGTAAACACTTTGACAGATATCTTAGAGGAGAAACAGCAAAATGAGACGACTCTGAGACAGCAAGTTGAAGAGTTACAGAAAGGAAGAGAGAGAGACGGAGCGCAATTTGAGAAGGACAAACGGCCAACAGAATTAAGCTTGATGAAGGAACGTGAGGATTTTCAGCGTGAGACTTCTCAGCCGAGAAATAAAATTCAACTAGAAAGTGAGAAAGGGTTAGCAGAGCAGAAGAAGAAAGCAGATACACATCGATGCAGTTCGAATCAATTGGCGACCTTTGGAAAACAAGCTCTGGGTGGTAAGACTTTATTTTCCAATACAATTTTCCTTTTCAACTCCTTTATTATTTTACGTCTTGCGCTATAACTCCCATCCAATAATGGCTACTTAGAAAACATATTTATTATGTTAAGCTTTTAAAACCCAATATGGTCTTCATAGCTCGCTACCCTATTTTTGCTACTTTGGAAATATTTAGAATATTCAGCTTATCAAACCCCCAAATAGTCTCAAAATTTGATTGATATCGTCCTTCAAAGATCTTATCTTTTGTATTCCATTTTATTTTCCGATCAAACTAAATCAATCCTACTCCCCTCATGACAGGCACATCTACATCTGAAGATAATTCTACTGGAGGAATGGGAAGGAGTGACGCCTCGAAATCAGGGTGAGAGGACAGTTGGTTGTGTAATATGTTTTCCACTAGTATTTGATGTAACTACTACTTTCATTGCAGACATCCATCATGTTGGTAAACATTATAAAAAGAGAGGTGCTTGACTATTTCTTTAAAGCTCAAATTATTAGAGTAAATGGTCTTCTACAATTCAATTCAATTCAATTCAAATGAACATTTATTTTCGTCCAAACAATACAATACCAAGAACGGCAGCATTAATGTTTATAAATATCTAGAAGCGCTTTAGAAAATGTTTAGTTCCATATCATGTTACGAAATATTTTCTTACATAACCAGCCTTCTCGTCATTGATGCAGAATATATGAAATATTACAACTCATTTAAGTAACTTAATTTGGGATTAGTACATGTGCTGTAATATATTTACTTCACAGATTAATTTGATTTGTCAGTAAACTTATTATTTATCTTTAAGGCAAATATGCTTGGAAATGTTAAATGTAATTTAATTCATGGTGAGTTCCGTTATACATGGATGAGTCTGATGACTTACAAATAGTTCGAATATTTCCCTATCATTATAACGTGCATACGTCATACCATCATGACCACCCCCCCCCCATTTTTTTAAAATTGTTTTATTACCGTATTCCAAACTAGAGAGTCGCCCCCAGATGATGAGTTTGCAGACATCTTAAAGCAGATAGCTATCGATCTTTACGATGAAGACAAGATCGACAGCCTTGCTGGTCAGCTGGGAATCCTAAAGGGTGATATACAAAGAGCGCTCTTGACCAATGTGAAGACCAATCGTGTTACCAGTGATGGAACTCGTCATATGCTGGAACAATGGAGAATCGGTGTGTCCAGGGAAGATGAACGGTTGAAGCTAGAGAAGGCACTGCGAGCTGCCAAGTTGGTCAACCTTGCAGACCGGTATTTCACCAAAGGTAATGTATGTTTGCATTAAGAAGAATGAGATTCCGGTTATACAGACCACCATTGAATATTTCAGCTGCACGTTATTTGCTGTTATATTTTCTGGACAATACGGTTCACGTGCATGATTTGTTTAGAGTCAGATCTATAGTATTTTCTAAGGCAAGTCCATTTCCCACATTCAAACTATTGATAGAAAAATTAAGGTAACGTAATGCAGATAAAATAACATAGGTACTCCTTTCATACAGGAGACATAACTTCCAAGAACCAGGAGGACTTGACGGATGGAAGTAGGAGGCCACATCCTGACCAATCACCGGAGAGCAGTACAGAGATTGTGGAGGCTTCTGAAAAGTGTCTTGAACACGTGTCCTCTAATGGTGTTCCTCCTGTTAATAATATGACCAGTGTCAGTACCATTCGACCTGAAGAACAATCGTCCAGCCATGAAATGCAAGACCTACCTGAAGACATGTCTGAGATAGCCCCTCTGGTATCTTCTGGCATGGTCGGCCAAAACAAGCGTACCGCAGTTGATGAAATACGTCGGAATCCAAAACAAAGTAAATCCAGTAATAATTGATATTATTTATCTACTGCCTGGATGTTTGAAAACGGTCATAGACATAACCTTCACAATGTTTAACAAAATCGTATTGTACATCTTGTAATGTTTAAACAAAACGCATATTTAATTCAACAATGAGAATTTTTGAAATATTACAAAAATGGCATGCAGGGTGTCATCTTTTTTTAAATAGTAGATATGAATTTCCTTTTTGGCAAAATATCATGATACAGAAATTCAATCTATTCTAGTAATTATTTCAAAATTCACTTATTAAAACCGGAGCAACTTTAATTAAATGCATCGTTTAACAATGTTGAATCTGTACTTGTATTCGATATCATATGATATTGATCTTTTATTCACCTAGTTTCCCGGTGTCTTTTAGAAATATTATTACAAATTATTTCTCTTTTTCATGACATTATGAATCAAGATTTTTGTCCGCTAAGTATAACATGTTTTTGTCTAATGTAACGATACGGTGGTAAGCATTCAAAATAGTGTCATTCCAAATTTTGTAGTCGATTAAATATAAACAACATGGAATTTTGGCGATTAGGCCACATTGACAGTCTTTGATTGAACGGGAACACTAGACAGAGGCACTTTAAGTCGTGTTGGTGCAATGCATATTTATTTGGTACCGTCAAGGATGTATGGTCTCCGCCCTTGTATTGTATGTTCCGAAAGTTCGTTTAACCTGACAACGTCATACAACGCGAAGTCCAGATTAAACGGCACGAACCCCATATTTTTCATATTGAAGCATATACAGTGCGTCCCAGAAAAAACGAAACCGAGAATTATCGATGTTTTATCATAACTTAATCACATTTATAATTAATAAATGACACATATTTGGAAAGCTTAGATCCTTCTCTTTCATTTGATGCAACTCATTATGATGTATATTTCACGCATAAGTGATTAAAATCAATTTGAAGAGAGGAAACCGAAAAGTCGTTTGGCGGGCGGTATCTGAATTTCAAAGAGAAAATCACATTTCTCGAAAGTTGGGCTTCTGCCCTTTCATATGACACCTCAATCAGGAAAAATGAGCAAGGAATGACAAAGTTCTGTTTGTTTAAAGTAGTGCTTGCATTTCCATAATTTGATTAAACGAATTCGTTTTCACTGGCTGCCTGCCGTATCAACAAACGAAATTGACAAAAGACTTAACTCCGCTTCGTTGATAATCAGCCGTATACGAAAGACTGCATGCATGGCTGATTGTCAACGGAACGGAGTTAAGTCTTTTGTCAATTCTGCTTTTTGCTACCGCAGGCAGCCAGTGAAAATGAATTTGTTTGCTAAAATTATGAAAATGTAAGGGCTACTTTAAACAAACAGAACTTTGTCATTCCTTGCTCATTTTTCCTGATTGAGGTGTCATATGAAAGGGCAGAAACCCAACTTTCTAGAAATGTGATTTTCTCTTTGAAATTCAGATACCGAACGCCAAACGACTTTTCAGTTTCCTCTCTTCAAATTGATTTTAATCACTCATGCGTGAAATATACATCATAATGAGTTGTATCAAATGAAAGAAGAGGATCTAAGCTTTCCAAATATGTGTCATTTATCAATTATAATTGTGATTAAGTTATGATAAAACATCGATAATTCTCGGTCTCGTTTTATCGTGGACGCACTGTATATGACGAACGGAAAGTCATAAATTACTGTTAATCGTTAAAGCGTTATTCTGAATGTAGTCGATGACATATAAATTAAATGGAATGTTGACGATTAGGCAACATTAACAGTCTTTTATAAAAACGGGATGTATATCAATTAATGTTAGCAATCAGGATATGGACGATTAGACGGAGACATATTATCCGGCTAGCTAAATACTAAATGAATAGGCTTTTGACCATAAAATACTTTGAGCTCTCGATTTGTTTTCTAACCGTCGCTTGGCCAGACCTCCATAATATGAACAAACAAAATGTAAAATGGACAGGGCAAAAAGGAGAGATCGAAAAAGGTTATTATACAGTGTATTTTTGTTGTGAAAATGTCTTCATAAACATTTTATACCGTGGTGAAATCGTACTAGGTATGCTGCCATTATGACACAGTATTGCTGTTTATAATTGCTACTTGTGTTGCTATGATACATTTAGTGTTGAAGCTAATAATTGTTATTTGTAATGTTGATTGTGGTTTGTGGTTTTTGTAGAGGTGTTGTGGTCGAGTGGATACGTCGCCGGATTGTCGATCACAAGATCCGCGGTTCGAGTCAAGCCGCCGCACTAATGTTCTTTGGCAAGACATTGATCTACATTTGCCACAATCCACCCAGGTGAAGTAAATGGGTACCTGGTAGTGGTAGGAATTTATTCCTTGAAATTGAAATGCTAGAGCGCCATATGGCAGCCATGCCAGGGTAATAATCGGGAGCGCCAGGAGGGTCAAATCTGACTGACATGAGCGCTCTACAAGAACCCACTATTGTTATTATTATCATTATCTATTATCTTATTTATCTTATCTCACCATGTCTTATGCATTTATTTTTTCTTTGTATAAGCGTTAACGATGTATCGTTTTTTCATGCATGTTCCAACATTTTAACATTTTAATTGTTATATTAAAATAAATATATTAAATGGGAATATATGAAAACTGAGAAAATGACTTGGATGTAAACATGGTAGATGTATGTCAATACGAAAAAAGATACATACAATGTACTGTACAAACATGTGATTTTAAACTGGGAATGCAAATACAAACTATGCGAGGAACTTTATTAATGTCTTACTTTGTTAACCCGTTGAATACTGAATTCATTCATTGACATGGGGTTAATACAGGGGCCACCAGGTTCCGGTAAGCAATCGGTTAATAACAAATACTACACAGACGAACTATAGATATCTTTGTGATTTGAGAATTTTTTCAGGATTTTTTGTATGTCAGAGGGTTAGTACAGTAGAATGAATATAACAAGTAAAATTTATTACAAAAGTTATGCAATTATTTATTCAACTTTCAGCAATATTACCGATTCACTTTAAAGTAAATACACATTACTCGCATGTGCAGTATGCATGCGTGCATGTGTGCAAAATACCATAATGGCTTAAAGCTGGCATACCAAATCAAGCATCTCTTAATTTATTTGTGTATTCTTGATTTGCAAATGTGTGTTTTCTGTATAGCACTCGATCAATGTAGTTGTTCCTTCATATTATAGTTGTCATCGTAATGTCAGGTGCACATTTTATCTTGTATAGTATAGTATAATGGCGGAAGAAATTTCTGTAGATGATATTCTGAAAATTATGTGAGAAATAAAATGTCATAACTTTTGATTTCATATCAAATATGTAAGCTATTTATACCATTTGTTAGTCTTCCTTGTTATATTATTTATATCTATTTTTCTACCAGATCACTTAAAAGCTTATATATTATCATTTTACTTGCAAGAGAATCATAGATTTAATACTCAGAGAGCTCAATAAATTATTTTAATATAGGTCTCGGATTGATATTTCTCTCTCACGAAGCGTGAAGCGTTTTTTAAAAGTTAATCAAGATGCTGGGAGGTTATAATTATCAAACAATTATAATTTTCATTGTCATCAACGGGTAAAGGCATATGTTACCACCAGAGGGAAGGGGCATAAATGTTACCGGAGCGTAGATGTTACTAACATATTAGTTAGTGGCAAATTATGTAGGTCTAAAGGGGGAGAGGGGATGCACACATAAAAGATAATAAATGTAAGAGAAGGAGCATTTGCGAGAGTTTTGTTGTGTATTAAAGAGAGAATTATTTAGAAAGGGGAGAGGGAACTGAAGAGTGAAATAGAGAGAGATAGATAGAAAGAGATATGGAGAGAAAGAGTATTGAAGAGAGGACTAAAGAGGGGGGAGGGGGTAATAAGGGGAAGGGGCGGGAGCATGCACGCGTTACAACTTGCATTGATCAAGTCGAGGGATAATGAAGAGTTAGATGGTTAATGCTCCCCGAAGGGCAATGATATCACGGTAAAATGCAAGACAATAATGTACAATTGACAGCATCATAAATTATATGTTCACATCTATTGTGTTATTTATTTAAAATAGGAACACAGCGCCATTCTAAAAAGTTCTTTAATATAGGAAATGCAGAAACCACGATAAAACAAAGTTTAACAACAATAGCTTATGATATATGCTTAGTGTTAATGCCCTAAGTTAAATTGACCACCTCAGCCCTGGAGCCCATATTATACTTCACCCCCCTACCCCAAACCTAATCGGATACCCAATATTAACCCCGCTATATTTTGACGGAATAAAGCCCAGCTCATTTTGTTTGTTTAATCCTTTAATTTGTTCAATTCATGTTGAATCACCGCAAATTCCAACTTGAAGGCAAACAAAACGTTATTATTAAATCGATCACATATCTGAATTATTATCAAAGTTGTAAAATGCAATTAACTCATTCGAAATGGTGAGATTCGCAGATTGAAGGCCGAGTTTCACAACGATGCGGAGAGCTGTATCATGATGTTCTAGTTTTACTAGTTAAAGACGATGCTGGTAAGAACTTGAAGCAACATACTGATATTGTGTATCATGTACAGGTGTATTTTGAAGAAAAAAAATAAAGAGACAAAATAATAAAGGAATAAATTACTACAGTAGGTCTCTGTAAACAAAACAAAACACACAACCAGTCAAATAGTAATAAAGGGATAGCTGAGTTCTGTTGCAGAGGGCGCTACACAAAATAATTGTTTGTAAGTGTCAAATTTGAAAGAACATACAATTTAAATGACAAAATCATCTTTGTTTGATCAAAATCGGTTAAGAGACGGCTGAAATATCCATAAATATAACGATTTCTAATATTTTTGTACCACCACAAATATTCGATAATTTGAAAAAGCCGTTGAAAAAACGAAATAACTCCTTTTACGTTGTATTTCAGCCAATGCCGATGTTGGCTTTTTCGTGTTTGTTATATTACGCACAACCAGCCGGCTCCATATGTATTGTTATTATTAATTAATTAATTAATTAACGGTCACCGTATTTGTTTTTAAAGTGGAGCTGCATTGGTATGATCGTATTGGCTAGATTTCACACATTTTGGGGTCTCAAATTCCCTTCATAGTAATTTTAGGTCCTAAAAAGGCACTATAAATGTCATAGATAAGAATAAGAGTATTAACCATACACTTTGAAGGTATTTGCGGTCTGAAAACAGAACTCAACTATCCCTTTAACGTACATGGTCAGTCCCGAAATAAAACACTAACTGTAGGAAATTTATGTACAAGCTTGTTAAAAGGTTAACTAAGGTGATCACCACATTATGGCTTAGTTTCCTTACAAATAAAGCGAAACACACACGATTTAACTATGACGCGATTTTGGATATTTTTGAGCTGATTTGGCTCTTATTCTTGCAAGAAGGCTGACATTTTGGATGTTCATATTTGTATCATTAGAACCTGATCCTGAATATAATGTTTGTTAAGATTTCCGTATCTATACTAATTGTCAGTTGTTTGAAAATGGAATCGTGGGAGAATCGTATACTATATAGTATGCGATGGGCTTAATACACTTGCTCAATCACGAGACGTGAGCGTCGCACACAAAACCACAAAGTTACTATGGCAAGGCCAAGCGGAACTTTTGAGAAGTGCCATTTACAGGTCAAAGTGATGACTTTGAGGGACTCGAGGAGAAGGAAAAAAGGAATTCTTACTTTATCACCTTGAAAATGCAGAATGGGCAGATATCATTAACTTTTGCATCAGTGTATTGGAATAGACAAATATATTGCAAGAGATGAAGGAAAAGAAATTGGAATAGAAAAGGATACACAAAGGAAATACAGAAGCGAGAATATTACCCGTAAAATGTGTGAAGAGAACTACACAAAAATAGGCATGAAAAAGCATTCGTGTCGTAATACTCTATAGCTTGGTTAATTTGTGCGTCTGTGCTTCGCTGGTAGACTGCTGATCGTCTGGCCAACATAGTCAAGAACATGACCTGTTCTTAGATTTTGTCTCTCCAATATTCCATACACTTGCTGCAATCCGTCGAAGATGGCGTTATCAACGAACTCGTACGGTTCGCGTCCTATTTTCTCGTACCCCAGCGAGCCCAGATTTCCAGTACGAACTCATTTTCATAATAATAATAAACAATATTTATAAGGCGCTTAATACTGGTGTCTCTAAGCGCACCATATTCTGACTAAACAATTATTTACCAAAACTTATAATAAACACACAACTTATACATCTGTTCTTTATTCAATAAATCATGCATAATAAAAAATAAGATAAGAATGAGATCAAACATACATACAAGAGGTCAAACATAGGATCAAACATAGGATCGAACAAACAAAAAATAAGACGGTGTGCACCTCCTTTGACCGACTCACAACTGCAGAATATTATTTATGAATTAAAAAGGTGGGTTTTCAGCAAGGACTTGAATTGGTCGAGAGAATGAATATTATGAAAGTGCGCTGGTAATTTGTTCCAAAGGATAGGGGCATTTACTGAGAAAGCTCGATCGCCATATTTTGTAACGGTACGAGGTCCGAGGGTTAACTGCAAGGTTGATGATGATCGAAGAGGTCTTAAAGAACTAGAAGAACGTAAGGAAATCAAATCTGAAAGATATTTAGGGGCTTGGCCATGGAGAATTTTGTATGTAAGAAGAAGAACTTTAAATGTTATACGATGGTGTATGGGAAGCCAATGAAGAGAACGCAATATTGGGGTTATGTGCTCAAACTTTCTCGAGAGAGTAACAAGCCTTGCAGCAGTATTCTGAATTCTTTGAAGTGGAAGTAGGGACGAATGCGGAAGACCAGAACAAATTGAATTACAATAATCAAGGTGGGAGGATACAAATGCATGCGTTAATTTTGCAGTTGTGGGCCGGTCAAGTAGTTTCCTAATTTTCCCAATTTTGAAGATTCCAAAAGATGCCGATTTACATACGTTTTTAATGTGCTGTTGAATTGTAAGATTTTTGTCGATTAAAACACCGAGGTCTCGAACAAGCTACGAAAGCTTGCGAAGCGGTCACAAACGATTAAACTTTGATTGCGTCACTATTTATAAAGGCAACAAAACTGAATAAATACTGAGATTCGAATCCTGAATGAATGAATGGTGGTTATTTTACCTGACTGCTAAGAAAGCATAAATGTTTGTAAATATGCACCAGACGGCCGACGGCTTTAGGTCCTCTCCGAGGGACCTGGTAATGAGGATCAATGCCTTACCAAAGGGCACTAGCGCATCGCCTTGGTTTGGAACCCGGGTCACCGGATTACGAGACCACTGCTCTCTCGATTGAGCTATCGCGCCTCCTCAAGTCAACTCGAAAGTTATATTAGTTTTCCGCTGTCCTTATCGATTGAGCCAACGATGTGTTGATGAAAAGTTGATTTGTATAATTAATATCACCCTAAATAACAACCCTACCGGATTCCATCTGAGCATGCGCTGGTTTCCTCCGCAAATACGCATGCGCAGGTTTAACGAACCAATAAGACGCGGCCGGTTCCTTTCTCCATAATGTTCCCTTCATCTGCTGCAAGCCGCCGAAGAAAATGTTATGAACGAACTCGTACGCGGTGGTGGAGATCATTACAAAGTGAATCGGTTTATGGAGCTGATCGGGATTATGAGATATAAAATCGGCCACATTCTCGCAACGGATATCCCTCCGGCATAAATTGAGCGGGCTTATCACTCTGTTAGATCTAGGCCTGGGAGTGGGTGCCATATAGAATTCCCTCCACGTATTCCCTGCGTGTCGTAAAAGGCGACTAAAAGGGACTGCATTGGGCAGCAGCGATGCAGTGAGAGTTCAGGCGGATGATCCTATCAGGGACAACGGCGTCTCTCAGAACTGGTGTTCACATGGATTTATTCATGGTCACCACACTGCGGTGAGGAAGGCAACGGGAAACCACCTTCACTATTCTTCCCAAGATATACCATGGAAAGACACAATTCAAAATCAAAGAGAAACGGCGTGAAGGGAACCTCTAGAAATAGAGGTGCCTCGCTCGGTAGGCCTTCCCATGTGCGACAGGTGGGACCCGATCGTCATTCAGCGTCTGTCCGCAACCGTAACATCATGCGCATCGGCACCTGGAATGTACGCACTCTCTACCAGAAAGGGAAATTGGACAACGTCGTGCAAGAAATGAACAGGATGAGAATTAATATTCTAGGCATTAGTGAAACAAGATGGACTGGCAGTGGAGAATTCACAGTTGAAAAACACAAGATGATCTATTCAGGAGGGATAAGACATGAAAGAGGTGTAGGGGTGCTTCTGGATCCATTCACAGCTAACTGTGTTCTGGGCTTTTGGGCAGTCAGCGACAGAGTCTTGTTGGTCAAATTACAAGGGAAACCTTTCAACATGGCAATAATAGTGGTTTATGCACCCACAGCAGAAAGCACAGAGGAAGATATTGACATTTTTTATGAGCAATTAGAGACAGCCAAATCACAATGTAAATCGAATGAAATTGTAATTGCCATGGGAGACATGAACGCCAAGGTGGGAAGAGGCAGATATGGTAGAACAGTAGGGTCATATGGTATTGGAGACAGAAATGAAAGGGGTACCAGATGGATAGAGTGGTGCGAGGCCAAAGGAATGGTCATTGTCAATACATGGTTCAAGGAACATCCAAGAAGGATATATACTTGGAAAAGCCCCGGAGATCGTGCAAGAAATCAGATTGACTACATCACAATAAATGAACGGTTTAAAAGAGGTATAAAACAAGCTAAAACATATCCGGGTGCAGACTGTAGGAGTGATCACATTCCTGTTGTGGCAACTCTGCAATGTAAGCTAAAGAAGATGACAAAAGCCAAGTCAATCCAGAAGGTAGATTTCGAACAGCTACAGAATCGTGATGTTCGCCTCCGATATACTGTCAAAGTACAAAACAGATTCGATAGTCTCACCGACCAGGGAGAGGAGGTCACTTGGGAATCAATGAGGGACATTCTTGTAGAAACAGCTGAAGAGACATTACCTAAAAAGGAAAAGAAAAGTAAACAGAGATGGATGACGGAGGAGATTCTAGCAAAGATGAGTAAAAGGCAGAAGATCAAGGACAGAGATGGAAGTCAATACAGAGAATTGGAAAGAGAAATTCACGACCACTGCACAAAAGCTAAAGAGGAATGGCTGAACAAACAGTGCGCCGAGATAGAGAGAAGTTTTAATGCAAACGATCCCAGGGTTTTTAAGAAGGTAAATGAACTTTCTGGGAAGAAACTTCGGAGCTCCAAGTCGGGATGCATCAAGGCAAGGGATGGATCAGTACTGGTTGAAAAGGAAGAGATACTGAACAGATGGACTGAGTACATTGGCGAGCTTTTTGATGATGTAAGAAAGGAACTTCCACACTGTGCAGGATCTATTGAAGGACCTAGGATTCTGCTCTCAGAAGTGAGGTCAGCGATCAGCATGATGAAGAGGAACAAAGCTGCTGGTCCTGATGGAGTAGTAATGGAGATGGTCGAAGCATTGGAGAACTATGGTGTCATGAAACTAACTGAAGTCATCAATAAGATCTATGATGATGGAAAGTTTCCAGATGACCTGTGCAAATCGATATTTATTACACTTCCCAAGAAACCTGGAGCAGTGGAATGCGGGCAACATAGAATCATCAGCCTCATGAGCCATATCACAAAGATCATCTTGCGAGTTCTACTTCAAAGAGCAAGGAATCACCTAACTCCAGAAATTAGTAATGTGCAGTTTGGTTTTGTCAGAGATGCCGGAACTAGAAATGCTGTTTTTGTTCTGCGGTCTATAGCAGAAAGGGCCGTAGAAATGCAGAAAGACGTCTTCCTGTGTTTTATTGATTATACAAAAGCCTTTGATAAAGTAAGACACGATCAGTTATTTGAAGACTTAACCAAGATTGGACTAGACACAAAGGATATCAAGTTATTGCAAAATCTGTATTGGGAACAAACAGCATGTGTTAGGGTAGAAACAGAATTAAGTGACTACATCAACATTAAGAGGGGGGTTCGGCAAGGATGTGTCATGTCTCCAGATCTCTTCAATTACTACAGTGAGTTGATACTTAGAAACCTAGAACAGGAAAGAGGATTAAAAGTAGGAGGACATAATATCACAAACATACGGTATGCGGATGATACTATATTAATCGCAGAATCGGAGAAGGACCTGCAGCGACTTTTGGATGTTGTCGTCAGAGAAAGTGACAAGAGAGGATTATCATTAAATTACAAGAAAACGGAATGCATGGTAATTTCAAAGAAGGGAGGAATACCGTGCTCTCTTAAGATCAACAACAATCAAATAGAGCAAGCCACCTCTATTAATTACCTCGGGACTACAATTACCGACGATGCAAGAGGCGAGCAAGAAATCAAGAGAAGGATTGCACTTGCAAAATCAACTTTCTCCAAGTTAGAAAACATCCTAAAGAATAAGAAGATGAAGATGAAAACAAGACTCCGCGTACTCAATTGCTACGTGTATCCAGTTCTAATGTATGGATGTGAAGCTTGGACCCTGACATCAGACCTAAGAAAGCGACTGGAAAGTTGTGAAGTTTGGTTCCTGAGAAGGATGCTAAGAATTTCATGGACAGAAAGAATTTCTAATGATGAGGTATTTGCCATGGCAGGAACAAGACGAAAGCTTCTGAATAATATAAGAGGTCGACAGCTGAGCTTCTTGGGCCATGTTATACGGAAGAATGGTTTGGAAAATCTTGCACTGACTGGAAGAATCGAGGGGAGGAGGAGTAGGGGTAGAAGGAGGATTCTGTGGATGAGTAGCTTAAGGAGTGGGATTTCTGAATGTGGAATTGATCTCGGGGAGAATGAATTACTTCATAGAATATGGGATAGAGAGTTGTGGCACTCCATGGTCGCCAACGTCTCAGGATATGGCACATAGAAGAAGAAGAAGATCTAGGCCACTCAGATAAATAGATTTATAATAAAAAGTTCCAGATTGTTTCAAGTTTATTTGTTCCACATTTTTCAAAAAATATAGACAAACATATAAGATAACAAATTATATATATATATATATATATTACAGGTTCCTTATAAAATAGATATTGTAGAGGAAAAGCGTAATAGTAGTGAAAGACGTAATTTAGAGGAGGAATTTAAAACACAATGGAATAAGGAAATATATATAGAGAGGGGGTGAATAGTCATACAATGACCGACTGCTTAGTTCTTTGAAATCCAAACCAATAAGCCAGTTCACGGTTGCAGTCTGAGCATGAGCAGATAAAGGTCATTGCAGAACAAATTTTGAAATACACGGAGACGAAATACTGGATACGTGCTCATGAAAGTTATGTAATCATTATTCATTCATCCACATTCAGTGCACTCCATGATACACAGGTGGAAGTATTCTTTCAAAAGGGGAAACAAAGGCTATTTATATAGCACCTCCATCGCGGCTGTCGGAGTGATTATTTCAAAATGTACAAAGTGGGACCTCTTCATGTTTTGAAGATCTGTGGATAGTCGGGGGTCATTGCAGTAATGTGCCAACCGTGAACTGTTCTATTTGAGAGACTCACATTCCCTTCTCGCACGCCCTCTGCGGAGTTTGCACTGATCACATGCACGACTTGAATAACCAGAAGAAAAGAAAAAACTATGTACCACTAACAGGTGACAAGGCTTACTCACCTAATAATACGCGCAACAAACGCTCACACAATTCATGTACCTGACCTGTAGGACCCGTGATTTAAATCGATTAAATATCAATGGTCTATTAAGGCGTACTCTTCAACTCGTTAGCTGACATGCCAACTATTACCTATATTGAAGTTTCACTCCACAAGGTTATTACGTATCAAGTTGATTAGTCATATTAAGGTCTATGTCACATACGGATCAACAATAAATTATTCCTACCCCTGGTAAATAAGATATTTATGGGGTGTTTTCGTCACTCCATAATAAAAGGTTAATTGCTTGAATTAGGGCCTTAGTTGATTTTCCAGTCATGTAAGCTTTAAAGCCCCCCCCCCTAAAGTTTTGGGAGCCCCCAATCTTCCCCAAATTCTTATTTAAAAAATCTTCTTCAAAGCTATTATGACGTGTATTCATTTAATACTCTCTTGTGCAAGGGTTTTCAAACTCTGCGTACAACAGAAAACCCAAATTGTGTACTTTTTCATCAATTTTTTTCTTTAAACACCGTTATTTTGAAAATCCTTGCAGAAATGAGTGTTTATGATATCTTCTTCTACTTCATTAGACAAAAGAATTTAAATTGTGCCAATAAAGTTTTGGGGGCTCCCAACACTCTAGATAGACTTTAATGTGTCACATTCCTAAGAAACATTAATTGGTACAAATTAGTTTTTTCACAAACTTATAAGAACAAAAAAATTGGTAGGGTCTTTAATGATTTATTTATTACCGTACACGTGGCTATAAAATAAAAGCTATATCATTTCTGGAAAATCCGACCTCACCATCAGCTTTTCATTAAAGAAAACATACTAAAAATAAAGAGCGGTGGGTGAAATAGAGGGATATATTGAGGGAGGAGGGGTGGGGGAGGGGTTGTTGGGAGTGTCGTGGTCGAGTGGTTTAAGGCGCTTGACTGGAAATGCAAAGGTCGAGGGTTCGAATCCAGACACAGCACTAATATCCTTTGGCAAGATATTAACCTGCACTTGCTACTCTCCACCCAGGTGTTAAATGGGTACCTGGAAGGATGCGACCGTCATTGTTGGTCAAACAGTTTTTGAGCGTCAAGTAACGCCTGGCAAGAATGCTCCCCAGGGAGTGGAGATTGTGCACACATTGCGGGCAAGTACTGAATCCAATGGCCGGGGTAATAGCATATTTGTAAAGCGCTTAGAGCCATTGGTATTAAGCGCTATATAAAAGCTAAATATTATTATTTTATTATTATTGTTCAGGAAAGATACTTGTTGGTAGGGTCAACATAGGCCGGAAACTCTGAAATATCCGCGTCATACTACGAAAACGTAAACAAATATAACATTTAGCATTCGGACCCCCCCCCCCCCCCCTCCCTTCTCTCTCTCTCTATATATATATATATTACGCTAGCTCTAGAGCTTATACTCTGATAGGATGACCGACATATTTGTTATACGATGAAAGCAAGTCGTTATTCAATAATGAAGAACAAACAAACAATTCATATATTAGACCTACTGAACTCAACAATGATAAGATATTAAAACAAAAAATTGCTTTAACTGAACAATTACAATGCAGAACTAAAGTAAATACGCTACTTGAAATGCACTAATTAGATTGAATTCCCTCTGCGTCAAGAAGCATAACTAAAAGTTTATTATGTCACTTATCCACAGTTTTTTATAACTGAAAGGGCTACCCTGTCAAAATAAAATGACAAATAAATAGACCACGGCATCTCTACAGAACGATCGGCATTAAGTTATATGATAGAGTATACGATGACAAATGACATGAAGTATGCGTATTAATAGATATGACTAAGCAAGTCATTATCCTACAAACAAACACTACATATCTAAGGCCTATCAGATTCAATATTGATAACATATATTGAAGAAAAAACATTGTTTGAAATGAACAATATTAATAAATAACTATATTATCTGCGCTACCCGAACTGAATCGTTTAATTCTTTTTGGGGGTCAAGTAGGTGTTTCCGCACTTTTGCTGTAAAGTTCAGTTAATTTTCTTAAATGTTTAACATTAAGAAACTTATTGCGTGTGATCCTTATTCGTAGTGCATCATTTAACCTATAATGGTGTGTCTGGAGCCAGAAGGACGTTGATTCTGTTTAAAAGCACAATTAATTATTGCTTTTCTGGCTTTAAAAAGACGAAGTGATGCTAGACGGTTAGTCCTAGTATGGACTTTGTCACCAAGGTTGCTCTACATACATGTGCAGATAATACAACACATATGGTATAATAGGCAACACGCATTATACATTTAATAAATACAATTATTTTGGATTTGATCAGCGATGAAACGATTTTGTACAATCAAGAAGAATGTAATTAATTAATTTATCGAAATATTTCGCAAGTGCGAAGGAAGGAACGACCAGGAAATTGTATGTTAAAAGAGTACTCAGCTTGTATACAATTGTTAGAAAAACAACAATAAAAAAAAAAACATCGTAAATAATAATACTTATATCACATAGAACATGATGGTCAATGGTTGTTGATGAGGATACAATACGTGCAAGGCAGATTGCTCGCTGTAATATATACACCATCTTCAGTTCGTGCACGGTGCCCTTAGAGAAGAAATGAGACGAAATATTAATATATATATATGACTAAGCAAATCCTTATCCAGCAAACAAACCCTACATATCTTAGACCTAGTAGACTCAATATTGATAACATACTGAAAAACAAACATTGTTTAAAACGATCAATACTGATAGATAACTATATTAACTGCACTACCTGAACTGAATGAGATATATTTCTTTAATTATTCTATTTGGGTCAATAAACTTTTTTCGCTGTTTCCGCTTTTGCTGAAAAGTTCAGTTCATTTCTTCCATTGTTAACACTGAGACACTAATTGTGTGTGATCTTTATTCGAAAGGACAATCAATTAACGTCCTTCTGGCTTCAACCTGACGTAGTGATGCTATATCAAGACGATGAGTCACACTATGGACCACGTCACCCCGGTTACTCTACACGTATGTCCAGATAATACAACAACTAATCTATGCAGCGGTCATTATGTAGCACATAATACTTTTATTTGTAATGGTATGTGATTAATCGAGGAAAGAATAATGGTAATAATATAAATAAGAAAAGTAATCGTAATAATGATGATAACAATGATGATAATAATAAGAACAACTAGAACAATAGTAATACTACTACTATTAATAGTAGTACTACTACTATTAATAGTAATACTACTACTTTTATTAATACTCATACTACTTCTAATACTTCTAATTCTAATAATATATAATAATGGGGCGAGGGCAATTTTTTGTGTTGTTGTTTTTAATGTTATCTTGTCAATGATTATTATTGTTGACTACGCAGTGAATCATAAATTGTTATACCTCACCATTTCTGTAAAGTCACATGCCTTTTGAATTGGAAACAATTACCTTCGGGATACAGTTATTTGGTTAATCTTTTGCTTTTCCCGGCATCCAAAACAGTAATAATACAAATCATAATAATAATAATGGTAATATTAATACTACTAATAATATTAATTAAACCAATGACAGTGGCCTCTTGTAAAATGCTAAGGACTTTCAGATCTGCCTTATTTGCGAGTACAGAATTAAATTTGAAAGAAAAGAACGAACCCCACATCCTTTGACAATCCTATCTGTAAAACGAGACATAATCACTTTATATTAGTAACACATTAAGGATATTTGAAATAATACATGAAATTATTAAACGACAATTGAATCAATACTAAATTATTGCAATATTCTAAAGTTTCCTCCAATGGGAATTTCTATCCTTTTAAATTTGAAAACGTTTTGAAGTCGCAAAGATTTCCGTTGTTTTTTCAGTATGCGGGAACGATGAACAATGCAATCAGTTCAATATACATGCATTAATATGACGAATCCAATGCCACTGTTAATTTTTAAAATATTGTTAGTTTATTCAAAACTGAAATCGAGGTAACTAAAGATATTATTGGCCCTACAAAATCGAAAAATAGCAATGAGAACAGACATACCAAAGCTCTTCATCTTGCACTCATCGGAGTAAGTCGCAAAAAATAATCAGAATTTCGGCTTTATGCTGACATTGAAGTAATAGAACTAACAACAAACTACCCTAGCCCCCGCTGCGTACAGTCGTGATCCAGTGGCTAAGCAATGGCCTCGTTATTGTGGGGTCCCAGGATAAAAACCGTGTCGATCAGCTATACTAGTACCCTTTTGTGAGGCATTAATCCTCAATACTGTCAGTTATGACTAGAGGACGTAGGTCCCCTAGTTAATTAGCATAGTAGCACACACATGCTTTAGCAGTCACGCAAGACAAACACTCGCAAATTATTATTCAATAAAATCTGAGAATGTATACTATTATTTAGATCTATTAGGATTAAATCATTGTCAACATTATTCCATAAATTGGGGTAAACATAATTATTCCATCTTTATGACCAACAGTGTATAACCAATTTGTCTACTACCCCATTAGCCTATTAAATTATCATATAATTATCGTTTCGTCAACTTATCATTTGGTTTAAGGACAATTTAGGCATGTAGTAAATTTTTGTAATTTTAATTTGGTCTAATCGTCAATAAATTGGAGATGATTAATATTTATGATTACATGATTATTAGACTAATATATGGATATAAGACGAAATGGGCATTAGACAAACTGGGAATTAGACAGACTGCCGCAAATTAGACTAATTGTGCAATAGACCAATTGGATAGCAGACTTATTGGACAGTATACCAAATATAAATCAGACCAAATGATTATTAACCTAAATGGTCATTAGACCGAATAATAAGTAGACGAAATTATGATTATCATGTTTTATGGATAGTAGACGGACTGGGTGTAGACCCAACGCAGGTTATAAACCAATCATAATGCCACACATATTATCAAGAAGGCAATTAAGAAGATATGTATACAATTGCACAAAATAGGGGTGAGAAAGGTTTCAGAAATCAGTTTTATTTAATCTTGTTTAAAGTTGTACATGTATTTGGAATTATCTATTAATTGAATGCATATATATGTATTAGTGTATTGTAGACGTGTTTGGTGTGTTTAAATCGAGTTTTACTGATGTCTTAAAGTGAAACCTTTAATCACCATGGGTAAGTGTCAAATTATGGATGATTAAAGCCCCACTGTCTTACTTGTAGCTACTTGCTCCCTCTATATAGAAAACTTCCCCAACCGGTGCCTGTTGGTCCCCCCATGATCCTCTGTTTCTTATGCTATTTGAGATCTGAGTTGATGAGATAGCCACCTGTCAGTAACCTCGCTGTGTGGTATAATCCCTCCTAGCCGCACTAGTGTTGATAAGCTTTAAAAAAAACTCCTTCAAGTTGATTACTTCAATTTCAATTTCAATACACATAATTTAAATATGTAAAAAGACATATCATGCTATATCGAGGCCAGCATATCGAATAGCAAACTCATGAAAATATTAAATTATATGATTTATGATGCCCATGTAGCAACATCACCAACACAATCACCATGAGTTTGGTGGCAAATGAGGAATAATGTTAATGCCTAGAGGTAACAGAGTTATGTAGTCTGTAACATATAGTTGTAATATGACAAAGATGTATCAGTCTACGAGGCCACCGGAACGAATTGAAAACTCATAAACAAATTGAATTATATGATTTATAACGCCCATGTAGCAACACTTCCAACAACACTTAAACTACTGAGTGCATGGCCTATTGACCCTAGCCCTATCCATACTAAAAATAAGCATGGCTCCGATTAATACAAATACACATACACATAAATTACTAGTTGATGTCCTTTGGAACCAATTATCGCTAGAGTCAATAGAAGATATATCTTGAACAGTAAAAGTTTGCCATGCGTGAATGTACTGAATAAATCAATTGCATTTGGTTGTGCCTCTCCAAACGTAGGCAGGTAGTCATTCAAAATGGCCTCTTCAAACGCGGATTTGAAGACGAGGATCAGTACATTCCGACATAAAATATTGTTGTACAAACCGGGCAAGGCTGTACCTTGTGATGATGAACGCGTGGTGTTTCCTGAAAAGATTGTCATTAGTATGGTTGATCTGCGCGTGCTTACGTCCGACATAGTTCCAGTCCTGAGACGCGCTCTTCATGGAGACTTAGTGCTGAGCATGCTTGTTGATAAACGTCAAAATCAAATATCTACTGAGAATCAGGAGAAATGTCTCACCGAATATATATCTCTCATCATAAAAAATGGTAATGGTAAGGGAAATAATGAAATAAGGGGAAACAGACGCAATTTGCGTGTCTGTAAATTTGCAGCAAAAAATGGCAGTTTGGCAAACCGCGGTACTATCCTGGCTGTCATTTACTTTGGCAGATTACACTCACTTATCACATCATACGTTATCTAACAATTTTATAAATATACTCAGTCGCTTTTCAAGTTGAATTATATTTGCTAAATTTCAGTTGTCTTGACTAGTTAAATTGTTAGTACAATGGATGGTATAAACCATGATATACACCTATAACTAACCCATTGACTATTGACATCATCCCACCTCTATCGTCTAAATGGGAAAATAATGTGAAAACACTTGCGTTCTCTTAAAAAGTCATTGCTTTAACATTATTCGTATTACATGGGCACATATCGAACACATGGAGCGCAATATATATTTGTTTAATGCCTATGTGCAATAGTTTGGCCAGGAGGGATTAGACCTCCCTGCGTGGTCACTGACAGGTATTTAATTAGGTAGTTAATCTCAATTAACATAACAAAGAGGGGACCATGGGGAATCAACGGATACCGATTAGGCATTGTTGGCTATACAGAGGGCGCAAGTAGCTACAAGTAGTGCAGTCCCATGAAATGATAACGAACTAAAACGTGTATAAGCCATTGATTATTTTAACATGCCAACTATATATGTATATACAATATAACATAATTATAAGTTAGACAGTGTGTATGCTTCACTGTGACCATGTACCTGACCTGACTGCATATAGTTTTGAGACTACCAGGAGGGTATGATGTATGATCACACACGTGTGTACATGTCAATTGTAGAAACAGGTTTTCGAAATGGTCAATCGTCAGATCACCACATTGGGATTCGTATAAAGGAACTGCGAACAATAAATATAACTAACCTTTCTCTTTCAAAAGCATAAAGTGATACAAATAAGGGGCCCTGACAAGCATTTCTCAAATATTGTCAAAATCATGAAGCTCGAACAGTGTTGAAATATACATGAATAGATGCACAATTTCATTAAAACAAGTGATGTCTTGGGCTGTTCAAACATCCCCATCTTGTTATTGTATTTGTATTTCCGGTTTTGAATTGTACCAGTACTGTCCACTTTAAATCTTACCAATTTCTAACATGACATTATACTTATAGGCCTAAATAGATTAATAGATTCATCACCGATTGTATTTTACTCTTTTTAGTATGATTCCACGAATTACAAACCCATGCAAGATTATCTTCATCTTAAACGCATAATGTTCAATGTTTTTATTATCACAAAATATTATTGTGTGTAGTTTCTTTAAATGTTATTGCACATCTGTGTTATTCTGGCATATTGAATGCAGTTTATATATCCACACAAGCTTGTCTATTTTGTTCTCTCTCTATGTCTGTATGTAGGCTGTCAATCATGTTCATAGCATCCAAAATGTTCAGCATGCACAATGTTTCAAACACGCTCTTTCTTACCGTCTTACCATGTACAGGCCTATTCAAAGAAACAACATCTCCAATCATGCGGCGATTTTCATTTTCTAGTCGACGAGATGTATACGAAGAAGATGTACAACACCTTGCTTGGAAGGTTGGATGTGTGGTGCTGTTAGTTGAGTGAGTATTATCTTTTTCGCTCTCCATATTCACATGAGGCATTTGCACATGCCGTTTGCTTGCTCTCCAAAAAGAGCTCCTGATTGCTTGTTATTCTTATGCATTTGTATAATTTTATGTTACCATCTTTTTGTATTAGTAACCTGGAAACTACTAGACAAGTTGGAGTTCATGAAGTGTTGTTTTTATGTCATATTCTGATGTATCAGTTTTTCGATTTGTTTGTATCTCCAGTACTCTGGTAGCCATGTATTACTGTGTATTTCTATCGAAGTACCATTAGCTATTGTACATAGCCTGCCTTATTGAACTTGAATGTAGGGATTACAGATCAAAACACAATGAGGTATATTCATCTTAGTGTCTTTGTTGCACTATGTGTAAGTACCTCAGTGATTTACTTTGTGCAATGTAGTGAAGAATCTTTTGTACAGGCCATTCAATATGGTCCTCTCACCAGAAAGCACTTTCTAAAGAGAAGAATTTCCTACCATCCAAACTGTACAGCTTGATTCCAACTAGAACTCTTGCATGCTGGAGATGTTCATCCCAATCTAGGGCGGGACAGGGAAGATGGTGATAAACTCTCGTCATCAGTGAGACATCATACTGCTCATCATTCTCAACATGCGACTAAGTACCCCCCCCCCCCCAGCCGAACTCTTGCAATGGAGACATCCAAGGATTCAGCTTCCACAGGACGTTCATGATATCATTCAGTCACTTGAAATTCATCGAAGGAGAACACGCAGAGGATCTCGGGTTGGCCAAAGAAAGAACAGTATCAGACGGAAGAGCCATGGTAATCCATTTTCGAACTTTCAGCTTTGCTCTGTAAATGTACGGTCTGTCTGTAAACAAGACTGCTCTGATACATGATTTCATATGTGATAGCAACGCGGACCTGATTGCCATGACAGAAACCTGGCTGACGGACAATGATGCAACAGTTCTGCGTGAACTCATCCCTACTGGATATAGTTTTGTTCACCAACCACGGATGAGCCGTCGTGGTGGTGGAACTGGTCTCGCTTATAAAGAGACAATCAACGTCCATCAAGTTGCTGCGGGTGAAGAGGACTGCTTTGAGTTTGCAGAATATTCTATCTCATGTAAATCATTTCGCTTGCAACTAATTAGTATCTATAGACCGCCCTATTCCGAATCACATCCAGTGACGGTTACATCTTTTGTATCAGAATTAAATGACTACATTCAATGTCATTTGTTGTCAAACACTCCTTCATTAAACAGAGGAGATTTCAATATTCGTGTGGATACTGCCAATGCACATGCTACAGTCTTTGCAGATCTTCTCGAATCGCTTTGTTGTAAACAATTGGTTAATTTCTCTACACATGTACACGGTCACACCCTTGACCTCATGATATGTCGTCAGTCTGATGATATCGTATTTGGGTCACCATGGCCACATAGTTTTGAAAACCTCCATTACCTTCTGAACTGATATCATTTCGAAAGCTGTCTGCTATTGATGTGAATAGATTGAAGTAAGACATCGCTGAAAGGAGACAAAGAGAGAGAGAGAGAGGAGACAGATAGAGAGAGAGAGAGAGGTAGGGGGGCGTGAGAGAGGTGGGGCTACAACTTCTCACATATGCTACATGTCGGAGTGCAATGAATGAATATAATTGCACGTGTAGCTTTGACTGTTTTTTGTTCGTATACGGGCGGACTCGTCATGCGTAGTAGCGTTACACTATCCCAGCCACCTTGATTTATTATGAAAAGCTATTTTTTATTGGTTGGAAAATGGCTACCGTTTCCTCTCAACGAATGAAAACAATCGTTATATCAACGTAAAGGTGTGATGTCAAGGTTTATGAATCCGCTCGAAGATTTGTTATACGTCACTCGTGAGATTTGCCGACTGGTTGCCTGTGCGAAATCCGACACAAAAGGGGAAAAACAGTGCCATCTCCATGGGCAGGCTGAACAAAAATCAAAACTTTTAGGGGAAAATGGCTACCGTTTCCCCTGAAAGAATAATCACATATTTAGTATCATTTTCAAGACGACATTTCAAATAATAAAAAACCGTCCGAAGATTTTTTTAACAAATTTCCATTTTCTCGTAATCCCAGCAATTCTATCAAAACATGGTGTTTTTGGTGTATGTTCCCCGTGCTTAACAGGATAAGCGACGAGGCGCAGAGCAGATCGTGCAAGTTTTCCACATGGGCGGCCGCCGCTCGGTGCCCGGGCGAGTAGGCTTCAAACTCGCCACCCGGCTGCCGAGCAGGCTACTTTTGGGGTTGTGACCATAGCTGTAAGCGGCGACCGACGTATTTGGGGCGGCGAGTGAAAAGTGAGCAGGTGCCGCCGGATTTTAACTCCGCCCTAAAACTTCAGCGGCCACCGAGCGATGCCTTAAAAACAAGCGATTCCCGGGCAAAATTTGGTAAAAAATCGGCGCCCGGCCGCCGCTCAGGCTACATTTTGGGGTTGTGACCATATCTTAATGCGGGGGGGGGGGGGGGAACAGTTTGGGCACCGCGAAAAACGTGCACTGGAAATGTACCTTTTCATGCTTTAAACACAATTATTATTAAACACAATTATTATGTGTGGCTTTGTTCCGTCGCCAAACCATCATGCTCCTTCGAGATCTTGTAATTTTGTGCTGCGATATAATAGTATGACCTCGATTTCCATAAAAAGGATTCTCAACTTTATGAAACGTTGCTGAATTCCTCGACCATATTAACATTGGGGGTTTGTTAATGATTCGCCCTATTTGAGAACGGAGTCAAGTGTTAAAGGTAATACAAAGTTTTAGTATGGGGTCATGAATTTGGATTAAATGAACATATTGTAAGCATATGCGACCCTACAATATTCAGTGATCGTTGTCGCGGTTGAAATCGATTCTAAAGTTATGAAATTATGAATAATAAACTCTTTAAGTTGTATAGCTCCCTCTCAAGGTCAAGATATTAATTAGGCTATAAAACAATGTTTCTTGACTAAAATCGACCGATTAGCTATTTCCGTTTGGAAATTATATATCACAACTACATATTCTGAAATTTTCATGGGCGCAGCTACCATTGTACGGCCGTACGGCGCTATTTAAAATTTATCAGAATTTACCGGGAGCACCGGTAAATTTTTATATTCAATTTTTCTCGAAAGCAGAAGTGTTTTAGGGGCTAAATTTTCTAGTGCTTATATTACATCCACAGGAACATCCAAATATATCAAAATTGAAAAGAATCACCATCATCCAATTTTCAAAAATTCCCAAAACTTTGTATTACCTTTAATGCCTAGATTACATTTGGCCTGCGATTAGTCTACAGAGCCCACATTCTGTCAGTATCCCCTTTTCCGTGCGGCCTCCGCGCGGAGGAAGGAGACGGCCGTGAGATATTCATACGGATTTACGGACTCCGCGGCCTCTACGAGTTTGTTTCGGGATAATGCCTGGATTACATTTGGCCTGCGATTAGTCTACGGAGCCCGTATCCTGCCCGCATCCCCTTTTCCGTGCGGCCTCTGTGCGGAGGCAGGAGGCGGCCGGGAGATTTTCGTACGGATTCACGGGCTCCGCACCCTTTACGATTTTGTTTCGCGAGAAGTTAAAAAAAATTGAAAAAATCGTAAGCCCGTAGCCCGTATACATGACGTAGATGGCATTGCACAATCCCCGCACGGGCATCGCCCGGAGGCCTCGCACTGATTGTGCAGCAAACATACGATTTTTTCGGTGAACATGGGGGCAAAAGAAAATCGTACAGAGATTGTAGACTCGTGGGGCATTCGCACGGCCTTTGCATAGCAATCGCAAGGTTGCTGTACGGCCACCGCGCCTTCTCCGCGCAACCTTTGCACGGAAGCTGCACGGGCTCCGTACGATTTCCGTGCAGAGGCTGCAGAGACTGCACGGCTACTGCATTTAAATTGCACGATTTCCGTACAATCTCCGAGCAGCCTCTGTACGAATTTGCCCCGGCCTGCCCCCGAGGGCCAATACAATAAATGGCACGATGCTCGTAGATAATGTAAACACAATCATTGTAGCCCGTAGCCTCCTACGATGTCTACGAAAAATCGTAGACTAATTTATCGTACGGCGCCCGGGGCAAATGTAATCAAGGCATTAGTTATACAAATTCGAAAAATCGTAAGCCCGTAGCCCAGAGAAATGTCGTATGTGGAATTGCACGATCCCCGCACGGGCATCGCGTGGAGGCCTCGTGCAGATCGTGCAGCAATCGCACGATTTTTTGTTGAACATGGGGGCAAAAAAATCGTTTACAAACAGCATGGCGGCTGCACGGTCACCGAGCCTTCTCGCGCAACCTATGCACGGAAGCTGCACGGGCTTATTACGACTTTCATGCGGAGGCTGCGCAGACTGCACGGCTACTGCACTGCAATTGCACGATTTCAGTACAATCTCCAGGCAGCTGTACGGATGAGCCCCGGCCTGGCCTCGAGGGCCAATACAAGAAATTGCACGATGCTCGTTGATAATGTATACACAAACATCGTAGCCCGTATTCTCCTACGATCAGGGGCGGCGATTTCTTTTCATGACCGGGGGGACGAAATGCGAGGGACGGGGGAGCGATGGCGTATAATGAGCAAAAACGTTTTTTTTTTTTTTGGGGGGGGGGGGGGGGGAGAGAAAAAAAATCCGCATCCCCACTCTTACATGGTACATGCAGGCCCCACGGAACGTTTTTAAAAGTGGGGGGGGGGGGGGGCTTAAGTATTTCCGATCAGGTAGAGCAAAGTGAGCGAAGCAAGTGGAGCGTAAATTGGCGTGGGGTCCAGGGGCAAGGCCCCGGCGGGGGTCAATGGGCGTAGCCCTATGAAGCTCAGGGGTTTTAGGCATTTAATAACGGTCATCTGAGCATCCCGGGGCGGAGCCCCCGGAAGCTCAGGGTTTTTAGGCATTTAATAACGGTCAGATGAGAATCCAGGGGCCCGTCTTAAAGCCTCTTGGTGGGGACCAGAGCCCCCGGAAGCTCAGGGTTTTTAGGCTTTTAATCACGGTCAGATGAGCAACTAGCGGCCAGCCTTAGGGCCCTTGGTGGGGTCCAGGGGGCAGAGCCCCCGGAAGCTCAAAGAACAATCATGCCATTTCAGCAACATTGGTAAATTACTGGTATCGAGTTAGAAATAAATCAATTTTGAATTTTATTAGGGGGCAACTACCCCCAACCCCCCTCCCATCATTACGCCAGGGCGAGGGAGCATAGTGAACGAGAGGGATGAAGGTGACGAAAGTGACTACCCCCCCCCCCCCCGCAGGTTTTTAAAGTTTTGTTGTATTAACAAATCATAAAAACAAGCAATATACCTTTTTCACACTTCACTTTTCTAGAATATTTACTGTACACTTTGAAGAATATTATGCGAGGGAGCGTAGCTCCCGAGCGAGAAGATTTTTGCATATTTATTTGTCTAAACACTGCACTCTTGGGCCCTCCAGAGCCTAAAGGTTTGTTAGTCAGTATTTGCTATACACTTATTTTTTTCTCACTTTTTCAATTTTCCAGGGGGGGGGGACGTTCCCTCCTAAAGAAATTGAGGGGGGGGGGACGTGTCCCCCCCCCCCCCGTCCCCCCGGGATCACCGCCCCTGCCTACGATGCCCTAAAAATCGAAGACCAATTTATCGTACGGCGCCCGGGGCAAATGTAATCCAGGCATTATATACGACTGCCTATATACGTTCAAAACTTGAAACTCTACCGTTCGATTACAGGTTATTTGTATCAGGCGCGGATCCATGTGGGGCCGAGCGAGCGGGCCTTGCCTCCTCCCTCGCAAAAAAGCGAGAGAGAGAGAGAGAGAGAGAGAGAGAAAAGGGAAAGAGGAGAGAAAGGGAAAGAAAGAAAAGGAAGAAGAAAAAAAGGGGGGGGGGCGAAAGGGCCTTGTCTCCCAGCTGTTACCCCCCCCCCCCAATCAAAAATAAGAGAGAAGGAAGGAAAGGGCAAGACAAAGGGAAGGAAAAAAGAGGAAAAAGAAAAGAAAAGAAGGGGGATATCAGTTGCAATTTTCCCACCAACAATTTGTAGTTCGGGGGAGGGGACCAATTGGCCCTTGCCTCCTCCCCCCCCCCCCACCCCCTGAGCTTCTGGGGGCTCCGCCCCCGGACCCCGCACCAATTTGTGTCCTGCCAGTGTCACAAATAAGGTTTCAAAATATGCTCATCTGACTGTAATTTATTGCCTATACCCGCTGAGCTTCTGGGGGCTCCAGCCTTGACCCCCGCAGGGGCTTCGCCCCTAGACGGGCAATGCTAGTACGCTTATGACAGCAGTAGTACCTTTGGAATAATTTTAAGGGTTGAATGCATGATAAACTGTGTTTCTTTGTTGTTGTTGTTGTTGTGTTTTTTGGGGGGGGAGCTGGGGGGGGGGGGGGGGGTTAAAAACGAACAATATACACCTCGTTATCTTCACTCGGTCACTTGTATAGTAATGTGGATAAGTTGGGGCCGGGGGATTGATGATTTATTATTCGCCTGGGTGGCAGAAGGGCGTTAGCTCGAATTTCAGGTCAAAAATGAAACATTAAGCAGAAGGGCGTTAGCACTAAATCACCACAGTATAGAACTGACTTATGTCCGAAAAATAAATTGTGGCCGTGTTCTACTATAACATATCTATTAGTCTTTTAATGTTTAAACCAATTTTCCGGACGGAAAGCAGTTTAAATATAAAACAAATTTTGTAAGTAGTTTTCGAGTCGCTCGCTCGCTAACGCCCTTCTGCCAGCCGGCCGACGAAGTATGAAGTGAATTAATTTTCACTAACTTTAGCGTGCACCCGGTTGTGGCTGACTTGAGGTGTTTGAGTGTCACATGACTTCATAAGAAAACTATTATTTTTCCATGATCTTGGTCCCCGTCAGAAGCTGCTGATCCTAGCTAGGCTCAAAACTATATGAATTGTCATGTTGTCTATTGTCATGCAGTATTGTGAAGGACGTATTGTAGTTCATACTTTGGCCAATTAGGATTAAATCCACATCCAGCACTTGTTCAACAAACTTTTGTAACTCACTCTAACGTTGACGATGCGCCAGTTTAAAATACACTGCAACATAAAAAACAAATTACGAATACCGGTATGATGATTATAATACCACTGGAATTGAAGGGCCCTTTTCAGACTCCTTTTTTTCGAAGTTCACGATATTATGTAGGCCTATCAAAAATCTTGAAATGTTATGGGACCGAGCACCGAGAGGGTATGCCACAAAATAACCCATGTTATATACAAACGCTAGGAAAACAACAACAATTCCCCTCATGAAAAAAAAATGGCATAACATGAAATAAAACAAAAATGAATTAATGAGCAAACATTCAAAAATCGACCATCAAAAATATAAACATTTAACAAAAATATAAAATATCAGTCCTAACCATGAATTAGTATTGAAATTGAATTCTTGATTTACTTTTGAAGAAATGTTTTATAATGTGATGCAGGTCTTAATGACTTTGTTTACATGTTCTTGTTCTTCATAGCCTACCACTACCGTAACTAATACGAATCGTAACAAACATGCTATTATGATATCATCACCATCACAAAGTCGATGGATGAAGAAAGAGAGAGAGAGAGAGAGAGAGAGAGAGAGAAAGAGGGGAGGGGGGGGGGCTAAAGAGAAAACGAGAGTGGTGAGTGGGTTGAAGAAGGCCTATTGAATATACGAATATTGATATACCTAACAAGAGGTAGGTAGGTAGGTAGAGAGAGAGAGAGAGAGAGAGAGAGAGAGAGAGAGAGAGATGGGGGAGGAGAGGAACTACACAAAATGCTAGTTTTAAACTACTGCAGATATTACCTTATTTGTATATATTATTTCCAGGCTTCTTGTTTTGTTTTGTTTTTGTTTCTTGTCTTGCTTTTTTCTATGGGGGAGGGGGGGGGTAAAAGGGTAAGGGTAAACACCATGAGGGGTCCTTCCTCGAAATTTTTGACGTGCTTTTAACTCCGAGAAGTAAATGCAAATTTTTTTCGATAATTCATTGCATTTTACCCCGGTCCACAACATAAAACAAATCCTCTGTGTGCCCACGCCTTGAGCCATAATGCATAGCCGTACAGAGGATTTTGTTATGTTGTGGACCGGGGGGGGGGGGGGAATTCAAATTTGTATTTTGGGGAACTGCCCCCTACCCTATAGCCCCCGCTGTGTATAGTCATGGTTCAGTGACAAAGCAATGGCCTCGTAACTGTGAGGCCCCAGGATCAAAACCGTGTCGATGTGCTATATTAGTGCCCTTTTGTGAGGCATTAATCCTCATTACTGTCATTTATGACTTAAGGGCGTAGATCCCCTAGTTGATAAGCATTGTAGCATACACATGCTTTAGCAGTCACGCAAAACAAACACTGGCAAATTATTATTCAATACAATCTGAGAATGTATACTATTATCTAGATCTATTAGGAATGAATCATTTTAAAAATAATTCCATAAATTGGGGTAAAATAAAAATATTCCAAATATATTAGCGACAGTGTAGATTTGTGAGGTCGCAGTGCGAAAAAGTACATCTTATAAAGAGGAAAAACCTAATCCTCATGGGATTATAAGCACATTCTCATAACAGCAGACTAAAAAGGCTTTTGATAAGAAGCATAATTAAAACATCTATAAATACGAGTGAGCGTAGCAAGCGAGCTTTGGGGGAAATTGCTCTTAGTCGCTTGAATTAGGGGCACGTTTAATGATTAGAGAGGAAAAGGGGACACTTATCGAAGGGATAAGACACTTATTAGAAAAGAAAAGGAGCACGTGTCAAAGTACAAAGGGTAATTATCAGAGGTGAAAATGGGACACTCACTAGGGATGAAAAAGGCACGCATGAGAATGGAAAATGGGCATTTGTCGACGGAAAAGAGGCAACCAATTATCAGAGGTGAAATGGGGCACTTGATATGAAAAGAGGCACCTATGAGAATGAAAAAGGGGCACTAATAATAAGTGGAAATGTGCATTTGTTGAAAGAAAATGGACTTTTTTCATAGGTGAAAAGGGGAATTTATGACAAGGGGAAGGGCTCTGTTTTAAATAGGGGCAGTTATCATAAGGAAAAGGGGCACTTATTAGAAAAGAAAGGGGGCACATGTGAACATATAAGGTGCGCTTATCCGAGTTAAAAAGGGGTAGTTATCAAAAGGGGAAGGGGCACTTCTTACAAAGGAAAAGGGGCACTTGTCAAAGTAAAACGGGCATCTCTAAGATATGAATAGGGCAATTATCAGAGGTGAAGGGAGCACTTAACAAAAGTGAAAAGGGGTGCTTCTCGTACCAGAAAAGGGGCACTTACTAGAGATTAAAAAGGGCACTTATGAGAATGGAAAATGGACACTTATTGCAAAGGAAACTGGGAACTTGTCAGGGAAAAGAGGTACGTGTCAAAATAAAAGGGGCACATATCAGAGGTTGAAAGGGGTGGGGGCACTTTTACAAATTATTAGGGGCACTTATCAAAGTAATTGGGGCACATTTTATGTAAAAATAAGGCGCTTCTTACAAAGTTAAAAGGGCACTTTTCCTATGTAAAAAGGGGTACTTTTGGGGTACTTGAAAAAGTGAGGGGCACTGTGCCCCCTACTCCACCGGGCGCACCGCCTCTGCTGCAGTGTAGGCCTATCAGACTGATATCATCTATTTTTAAACGAAATTTAGACATTACCACAAAAAAATCCAATGGTGAGGGATATCAACTTGTGAAAGTGTTATGTTACCAGTGGGCAAATGCATTAATAAGCAACCAGGAAAGGTTCATGTAGACAGAATTTTTTTTATTTCCTGGTGATAGAAACATACATTTTATGAATATTGATGTCTCCACACAACATCCATCGTGAAAAACCCATTCCAATACTCTGTGTAAGGAGATCTCAAAAAAACATAGCTCTCATTAGTAAATGAAAAACATATTGCCTTTGGTTCTTCATTTGACTCACTTTTCAATTCAATGAAACAGAATATCACTGATGCAAAATTTGGTTCTCAAAATGACAGAAAATTTCCACTCCTGATCTCATACAAACTGTCTGTTTCTTAAAAAACACAATATAAAACTTACGTTCCAACTACCAAACAACAAACTTCCATTATCTTTATCTCCTTCTTCACCCAGATATACTTATCATACCAGATACGCTCTAAAATATAACCATAATATTCCCCTAAGGCCCTGACCAGAGCACTATTTTTTCTTCAAAAACTATAACCAGTCAGAAGGTGCATTATTATTGGTAGGGTGTTATAAACAAAACTTAAAATAATAACATTCTAACCTTCAAAAACACCTGAACTATCTCATGCCTGTTACGTTTGAATACAATACATAGGCCTACATCAGCTTTTCAATAAAACAAAAATAAGTTGTGACATAATAATCTTTCTCCAAACTATCGAACTGGAGTATTCTGTTGTATTGCTTGTTTATGGACATACAAAGACCTTATTTTCAAGAGGCACTAGATCCATGTGTTTGGTATGGGTCCTATCTAGGTCCCATTTGTCTTATACGGGTTTACCCATATGGGTCCCATACAAGGCTCAAAATACACGGGGGCGGTGGGTGATTTGCCCCCGTGAGCTACATAATCGCCTCCGTCAGGTTACTCACGGGGGCGATTGCAAAATTAAAAATCGCCCCAGTGGAATTATATAATAAAGACTATCTTTTCTGTTATAACTTTAACACAATATTGAGTTTCAATTTCCAAACCTTAAACCAATGAAATGGAATTTAGATTAGCGTGCAAGATTTCTCGTTCTATGAGTATTATTACGGACTCAAACAACGGAAGCTCGCAGTGCAGTGCCGCCGTCAGCAGTGGCTAATGCACCGTTAGTACAGGTACCTTTTGCACGCTGCCGCCCCATATCTGCTGGGTTAGGGGGTTTAACCTCCCCCCTTTGGCTGCCAAATGAAAATGTGATGTGCATAGAAAAACGCCATTATGTGTCCAGACCCAACCAGTATTTAGTAGATGTTAGTAGATGCCAGGAAAACATCACTTACGGGGGTTCAAAATAGCACCCCCCCCCCCAACAAAAATCGCCTCTCCGCTACGCGGCTCAGTATACTGTGAAGGCTGCTCCGAAAAATGAGGAGGAATAATGTGCAGAACGGGAAGAAATCGAGAGAATGTCATCACGGGAAGAAATCGAGAGAATGTCATCACGGGATGAAAGTCAGTAACAGCTCTGTAGTTCATAAATTTGTAAGAGGGAAAATGCTGACTTAAATCAATGATAATGATGAAATGGCAACGAATTGAGGAGTATCATAAGTACCAATTCAATGGAAATTTGTATAAAAAAAAGACGCCGTGAGAAGGCTCACGGGGGCTCTTTTTTTTTGGAAGAGCCCCGTGGACAAAAAATTAATTTGAGCCCCGGTCCCATATGCTTCTTGGGTGGAAGCAATCAATTCTTGATGAAGCCGTATGAGCGAGAATTCAATTTATTCTTGTATCATATACGGTTGTCTCATTTACTTCGTTTTCTATTTATATACGTATGTATTATGAAAATGAGATAGCATAATGTGTATATTGATTGTCATCTTGCGAGTAATAACCATTAACTGCTCTCATCGGGCTCTCATCTGATTAATTTTTCTCTTTATTTGTGTTGTTGATGGTGAATGGGGGATGATTGTACAGGCCACCCCCCCCCCCCACCTGAAATATTTGGGGGGGGGATATATCCCCCCATCCACCTGGATCGACACCCATTCCCTGTATATAAACATCAAGATCATTTAACGTCATTTTCTTTATTTCTTTCTGTCTTGAGTGCTGATTAAAAGGTCAAAATCGATTACGTGTACTTGTAAAATACAATCAAACTTCAGTCTAGATAATTGCATGTGGAAGTATCGTATTTGCGTGTTGTTTTATCAGTGACAAGAGGTATTCGTTATACTTCGTTAATCATTTTAATGAAGGACAATATAACGCCTCCGGAATACAGGATGTATGAACATCATTTTCCCCTCTTTTTAATATGCGTTTATAAGGGAGAGTAGCATCGAATTAAGGAGGATAAGGGGGAAAAGTTTTGGAAGGGTGAAATGACACGCACATTTTTGAGCACTTACACGCGAACCGCTTTATACTTAAAATAAATGTTTTGCCTTATAGGCCCAAGATGTATTCCCCAATCCATTGATAAATGGAAGCTCCTGCCCCCTTTTCCGATGCCTATTCGAGACATCGTTTTTAACACTGCATATTCTAACATTAGATAGAACGTAGCGACTGAGCGATAAAATGTGCATTTGTATATGCAGAAAGCTATGATTGCATGTTAGAACAATACGATTTGATTGCTGTAGTGTATACACTATGAACATGACTGACAAAGAAAGCGGACAAAATATACAGTTCCTCAGGTAGACAAAGGAACATCCCTTCACTACTATTATGTAAAAATGTGTAGAACATATGTCACATGCATATTCACCTTTTTACATAATAGCAGTGAAGGGATGTTCCTTTGTCTACCTGAGGAACTGTATATTTTGTCCGCTTTCTTTGTCCGTCATTTTCATAGTGATAAGAAATTCACGCAATTTATTTTCTTAGAGGAGGCCTTCGATAGGTGGTGGGTTGCAGACTCAAATAGTACGAAGGGTATCTCCGCCATACGCCTTTTTAGGGGGTACATTATAAGGTAGCGTAGCACCTAATTAAGGATAATAATTATAAAATCTAAGCTTTAGAAGGTTGAAGCTGAGGTTTTGAGCATTTACTAGCGGAAAGCTTTACTGAAAGTCATTTATTGTCTTTTAGGCGGAAGAGGTATTCCCCCATTTATTGTTTATTAGAAACATTCGCCCCTTTGCTTCCACTGTCTATCCTCGACAAAAAATTGTAAAGCCCTATTAAAGAAACATTGTATCTTCTTACATTAGAAGGAGGGGAGCGACTGGGCGAGACAATTTCAATTTTGCTTTGCAGAAAATGTGCCTGTTAAAGCACTAGGAGGGTTATTATACTCGTTTTTTCTTCTTGTGAGGGGTGGTTGGTTGGCCTTTCAATGGGGCGCGGGATAAAGAATCAAATTGTATGGATTTTGTTATTATTAACCCTATAATCACTATCACGTGAATAATAATGACTCTAAATCGGTGCATTTTCTCATTATTTATCTTCAGCTCGTCGAATATTAAATATATCCCAAAATGGATCACTTCGATAAAGGAGGTAACAGGTGAGTTCCCTCTAATCCTTACTGGTGGGTAGGACAATAATATAAGGGTATAAGAAGGTGCATCTTTTAACAATTGTGAATTAATTAACAACTACACTGTTGATACATATACAAAGCAATGCGGTGATATACATCACCGCATTGATAACAAGAATGAATAAATGAATAGTATTACGAATTAGGTTACTTCCAAGCATTAAACTGTTGTACATGCAGGTTGGTAAATTTTGTTTACATAATATATGATGATTTGTGTAATTTTCTCAGCTATTAAATGGGTAGGTATATAACGATAATGAAACACGAGCTATACAGGAGAAACAAATTCATCAGCTATGACTAGGACATAAAACAAACGACAACCTACCAATAGTATATAAAATGTACATTTATACAAGTAATATGACCTCGAAATCAAGTATTCATCTCAGTTGTCTATAATATTCGTTATGTACATGTAATATCATCAAGCACTTTATTACACATCATTGATTCCGATCACGTTGATATCGTGGACTCGTATACGCTCTTCGTAGATTAAATACCTTTTCCTTTCTTTGTGAATTGCATGCTGATGCTTACCTCTTCTTGTTTAAGCCTGTATGGTTAAATAATAGGCCTATGGGATAACAATTAATATGTTTGTCATGCCATCCATTGAAATAACCACGGTGATTTTCCGAGCTGTTGTGTCTCGATACAGTCCTATTGATTCATGTGAACATGCATGGTGTGAATTATTTACCTACCCCCCCCCCCCCCCACCCCCAAACATCTATCACGCCCCTTTGTTAACATTGTTGACTTTAATCATCTGACAATGGACCTACGAGTAAGACATCAGGCCATGATCTAACAATGGAAAGCCAACAAATTGAACATAAAAATAATGAAATGATTCTAAGTGATATTATACATATTAAGCATGATCTACAGTAGTATTTTCCACTTATCTGTTTGTATACCCTACCATATAATTTGGTGCATAATATCCATATCTTTCTGTAGGGGTAACAGCTTTTCTATTATGAGCCGAGACATAGGGGTAATCAAAGTTAAACGCAATAGAAATACCACATAGTATACCAATGGCGCACAACGTGACCTTATTTCATCCATTTTGTTTAATTTTAAAATAATTTGTGTACACGTTATCACTGGTATTTACCCTGACGACCGATCTTTGGATTTCTCAACCGTGTTCCATTTATTTCAACCGCAGTAAAGCTAAAATGCATAAACAATATATTTAGGCTATTTTATCTCAATAGCCCCAACTCGTCTCCCTACCATGAATATTAAGTGTTATCATTTGCTTTGTCGTAGTTGTAATGTATTACTATCTCCTGACTTTCTACGTTTACTCAATCCGGCTCCTCTGCAGTGTCCTTTCTTATTAGTCCTACAAAAAAAGATGTTGCATTGCCCTTTGCAACCGACCCATAAATCTTGAAATCTACGGTCGGCTTTTTTTAACCGTTTTTTTAGAAAAATGCTTTCAAAACTGAGAAATATCAGCCTAAAGAGGAAGTAAACGAAAACACCAAAAAAATCCGACCGACCGATCCATGTTTTGGCACCTAAAGGGCAATACAACATTTTTTTTTTTAGAACTTAACCCTGTCTCTCCCTATCCAGGGGCGTCGCTAGACCTTTTTCAGTGGGGGGGGGGGGGGGGGGGGGGGGGGTGCAGAGGCCAACGATTACCGACAAAACTAGCCACCAATTACCGACAAAATTAAATGTCCAATATCTACAAATTCAACCCTATAAACCTGGGGCCGAAGGCTAAATTGTTTTTCCTATGGACTATCTATAGTACTGGCATATGCGCAATATGGTCATTTTCCTCGACGACATAAATATACGAATTATTTCTTCAATTTAGTCAGCATCATAGCTATATATTTTAATGCAGGCGCGGAACTAGGATCTTATTTTAGGGAGGGGAGGTAGTGAGTAAGAGAATCCCTTAAAAGCGCGCTCATTAGGGGGTGTGGGTGATGGACCTCCCGCGCGAAGCGCGGAAGCTTAGACGTTTCCTTAATTATTAGGAAAAGAAGACGATTAATTGTACCGTTTTCGACTGGTAATCCTTGGCTGAATGAAGCTTCCCCCCCCCCCCCTCCCGCGCGAAGCGCGAAAGCTTTGACGTTTCATTAAATTATTATAAAAAAGAAGACGATTTGCTGTACCGTTCTCGACTGTTTATCCTTTTCTGAATTCAGTTACCCCCTCCCGCGCAAAGCGCGGAAGCTTTGACGTTTCATTAAATTATGAGAAAAAGCAGACGATTCGGTGTACTGTTCTCGACTCTTAATCCTTGTCTGAATTCAGTTACTCCCTCTCCCGCGGAAGCTTTGACGTTTCATTAAATTATGAGAAAAAGCAGACGATTCGGTGTACTGTTCTCGACTCTTAATCCTTATCTGAATGAAGCTTCCCCCTACCGCGCGAAGCGCGGAAGTTTTGACGTTTCATTAAATTATTATAAAAAAGAAGACGATTTGCTGTACCGTTCTCGACTGTTTATCCTTTTCTGAATTCAGTTACCCCCTCCCGCGCAAAGCGCGGAAGCTTTGACGTTTCATTAAATTATGAGAAAAAGCAGACGATTCGGTGTACTGTTCTCGACTCTTAATCCTTGTCTGAATTCAGTTACTCCCTCTCCCGCGCAAAGCGCGGAAGCTTTGACGTTTCATTAAATTATGAGAAAAAGCAGACGATTCGGTGTACTGTTCTCGACTCTTAATCCTTATCTGAATGAAGCTTCCCCCTACCGCGCGAAGCGCGGAAGTTTTGACGTTTCATTAAATTATAAGAGAAAGAAGACGATTCGTCGAACCGTTTTCGACTCGTAATAAGCCCAATTCATCTGAATTCAGTTTCCCCCTCTCGCGCGAATCGCGAAAGCTTTAACGTTTCATCATATCATTACAGAAAGAAAACGATTCGTTGTACCGTTTTCGACTCTAAATAAGCCCTATTTATTTTGTCTGAATTCAGTTTCCCCCTCTCGCGCGAAGCGCGGAAGCTTTGACGTTTCCTTAAATTATTAGAGAAAGAACACGATTCGTTGTATCGTTTTCGACTCTAAATAAGCCCTATTAATTTTGTCTGAATTCAGTTTCCCCCTCTCGCGCGAAGCGCGGAAGCTTTGACGTTTCCTTAAATTATTAGATAAAGAACACGATTCGTTGTACCGTTTTCGACTCTAAATAAGCCCTATTAATCTTGTCTGAATTCACTTTCCCCCTCTCGCGCGAAGCGCGGAAGCTTTGACATTTCCTTAAATTATTAGAGAAAGAAGACGATTCGTTGTACCGTTCTCGACTCGTCTAAATGAAGTTTTCCTCTACCGCGCGAAGCGCGGAATTTCGGGCGTTTCATCACAATATAGAGAAAGGAAGACGATTCATCGTACCATTTTCGACTCTTATTAAGCCCTATTCATCTGCATTCAGTTTCCCATTTCGCGCGAAGCGCAAAAGCTTTAACGTTTCCTCAAACTATTAGAGAAAGAACACGATTCGTTGTACCGTTTTCGACTCTAAATAATTCCTATTAATTTTGTTTGAATTCAATTTCCCCTTCTCGCGCGAAGCGCGGAAGCTTTGACGTTTCCTTAAATTATTAGAGAAAGAAGACGATTCGTCGTACCGTTCTCGACTCGTCTAAATGAAGTTTTCCCCTTCCGCGCGAGGCGCGGATTTTTGGCGTTTCATCACAATATAGAGAAAGGAAGACGATTCCTCGTACCGTTTTCGAATCGAGCAAGAATACCGACACAGCAACATATTTACCCGTGTCTTTCTTGCTCCCTCGACGAGACGACTCCACCCAACAACCCCCTTCTCTCTTTTACTCCCACTCCTCCTCTCTCAGACTCCCACTCCTCCCCTCTCTCTCCTCTCTTTCATCCCCCGTTTCTTTTGTTTCCCTTTCAGTCTTTTTTTTCCTTTTCTTTCTTTTCTCTCTTTTTCTTTCTTTCCTCTCCTCCATCTTTTTCTCTTTCTTTCTTCTCTTTTTTTTTCCTTTTCTTTTTTTCTTTTCTTTCCCTTTCCCTCTCTTTTTTTCCCTCTCTTTTTTGCCCTCCCCCTTTTCTCTTTTTCCCGACGGCAGCGCAATTTTACCGACAATATCCTGAGAGGTGGAGGGGTGTCGCACCCCACACCCCCCCCCTTTGGCGACGCCCCTGTCCCTATCTCTATTCCCCCTCTCTCTCTCTTTCTTTCTCCTTCGCTACTTCTCTCATTTGATTTCGCCAGCTCTATTTACAACCCTTGATATGGTGGTATATTTTATGCCACACAATGAAGTCAATAACAATACTTAAAACCACGAACAGGGATGAATGGAACATTGCAGATTCTCTCAAATATCTGGTGTCAAAATACACCCCCCCCCCCCCGAAAAAAGTATATCGATTGGTTGAGTATGTTGTCGTCGAGTGGATATGTCACCGGGCTGTCAATTACAAGGTCCGCGGTTTGGGTCCTGACACGGCACTAATGTCCTTTGGCAAGACATTGATCTACATTTGCTACACTCAACCCAGGTGATGTAAATTGGTACCTGGTAGAAATTGATTCCCTGAAATGCTAGAGCGCCGTAATGGCCGCCTTGCTAAAGTCAGGGTAATAATCGGGGCAGCGCCAGGAGCGACACGACGTGACGGACATGTGCGCTATATAAGAAGCCACCAGTATTATTATTATTATTATTATTATTATTATGTGACGGACATGTGCGCGATATAAGAAGCAAACGCTATTATTATTATTATGTGTAGTATACAGAAGCCATTTAATGGTCATAACTTTCAGTGTACTCTAGATTAAAACTTGAGTATTTTTGGATTGTATAGGTCGCGCCCCTCTCTGCGGTGTGTTTAAAAGCGGTAGAAGAGAAGACATTTGGTTGGAAACACTTGAAGTAAAGAATCACGGGATCACTGACATCTATGAGCTTCCTATGCATGATGACATTGTCTCAGATGGGGAACAGTTTCAGTGGCTTGATTTCCTACATGGATGCCTCTGTGAAGCTGACGTAGTGATGCTGCAGCAGCTATACAGCGATTCATCATTCCAGAAGATTTGTAAACAGAAGAGAAAAGAAGCCAAAGAAGCAAGGAAGAGGCATGACGAAGAAATCAGAGAGCGAGAAGAAGAAAAGAAGTTACTTCAAAGAAGAGTTACAGACTTAGAGCAGAAACTCAACGAGTCCCGTGCAAGTCGCGAAAGCATAGTCAGTGAATATGCAAGCGTGAAAGATACCATGAAGGTTGAACAAGACAGGCGTAAACAAAGTGAAATTGCTATGACGGAAAATGAGAAAAAAGCAAAACAGGTTAAGGAGATGTACATGCAGAGTGTGATAGAATTGGAGGAGAAACTGAAATCAAAGGATATGCGTATCAGAACAATGGCAGAAAACTTACAGAGGGCAGAAGAGACGGCAAGACGTGAGGTTGAACGACTGCAGACCGAAAAGGAGGAAATGACAAAGACTCTCGAGTCTAAGCAACACCGTGCAGACACTTTGACAGAAATTGTACAGGAGAAAGGGCGAAATGAGTCGGCTCAAAGGCAGGTAGTTGAAGACTTGACAAACGAAAGAAAGGAAGACAGAGCGCGATTTGAAAAAGAAAAGCAGTCAATTGAATCAAGCCTGAAGAAGGAACTTGACTCTAAGAAACAGCATATCGAGCAACTTGAGCGTGAGACCTGGAAGCTGAGAACGAAGATTCAACTGGAAAGTGAAATACGATCAGCAGAGCAGAAGAAGAAAGCAGGGACACCTCAATGGATGCAGAGTTTCATTCCCTGGATGGCTCCAGGAAAACAAGCTCAGGGGGGTAAGCCTGTTTTACACAATTATTGTTCTTGAGTCTCGTCAGTCTATCATGTCAATCTCTTTAGATTAACTTTGTTTAAATCTTAAACATTTTGTTTGCTGTTGTATATATCATTTTACATTTATTTTATCTCATCACACTTGTCACTTTTAAGGAAATCTAAAAATAGCCCGTGGACTTACAAATAAAATTATTACGTGTGATGTATTATTATGTGATGTTACGATTCAATTAATATTGCTTACTTATGTTTTAAAAGCAGATTTTTTATTTACTGCAACAATACCACAACCAATCTGGGATAATAAAATGTTCATTATTTATAACTGATGTATTTCAATCTAATCAATTCGTTCTACATTTATGACAGAAATAACTACATCTGAAGATAAGTCAAGTGGAGAATTCTATCCATCAGAAAGAAGTAATACATTACAAGCAGAGTAAGTTGAAAAACTTGTTGATATACTTTTTGTTGGCTTTTCTGATAACTTGAAGTACTGTAGTCTCAAAATCGGCAGATGTCGTGTATGTATGGTGTATTTTAGCTTCTAATCTGAACGACAACTGTATATCACATTTATAAAACAAATCTTCTTCTTCTCCTTTTCCTTCTTGTTCTACCTTTCCATCTACTTCTTCTTTTCTTCTTCTCCTTTTCCTTTCTCCTCTTCTTCTCCTTCTTTTCCTTCTTCTTCTCCTTCTCCTTCTTCTTTTCTTTCTTCTTCTACTTCATCTACTTTTTCATTTTCTTTTCCTCATTCTTCTTTTCCTTCTTCTTCTTCTCCTTCTTCTTTTCCTGCTTCTTCGATTTTTTTCTTCTATTCCCTCTCCTTTTTCTTCTTTTCTCCTTCTCCATTCCTTCCTCTTCTTCTTCTCCTCCTTCTCCTCCTTCTTTTCCCTTTTCTTTCCCTTTTTCTTCTTTTCCTTCTCCTTTTCCTTCCTTCTTCTACGTTTTTGTTTCCTTCTTCTCATTCTTCTTCTATTTATTCTTCTTCGACTTCATTTTATTTATTAAGGAATTTCTATCATAACATAGTTTGGCTTGTATTCTTGTATATGTATTTAAGCAAAACAAAGGGAAATTTGCCTTCTAGTGTGTGTAATATACTGATATTTTCAACAACTCAGTGCGGAACCACCCAATGATGAGTTTGGAGACATCTTGAAGCAGATAGCAGACGATCTTTCCGAGGAGGCCAAGATTGATAGCTTGGGTAGTCAGCTTGGAATTCTACAGGGTGACATAGCAAGAGCTCTCAAGACCAACATGAGATACGAACAGATCACCAGTAGAGGAACCCATCTCATGCTGATACAATGGAGAGAAGGTGTGTCCAAGGAAGATGAGCGGATCGAAATGAGGAGGGCACTTGAGGCTGCCAAGTTGTTAGGACTTGCTCACCTTTATTTTCCACAAGGTAAGGTCATCGTAAAACAGGTTTATCAATTTGATTTAATTCGTGATTTAAATCTTAAACATAACAAACAGTAATAAAGTTTTACTCTCTGCCTGCTTTCAAAACCAAGGATGACATTATCGTTACGCTACCCTAATCATGACAATACGCTGTCCTCATCCGTCTGATAATACCACTAGAAAAGTTAACATGTCACATGAATAAGGTTATACCGGTTCATGTTTGTTTGTCGTTTACTTTATTTTATTTGTTGTTATATTTTAACTTGAATTAAGGGGAGGGGGTTGTCACTGAGATTTAAGAGATGTAAATGTTGTTCAGGATCAGCTCGTGTTGAAGAGCACTGATGCTAGTCTTGATATTTACCATCTCCAAAAAGCAGGAGAAGGAACAGGACCAGAACAGCCTCAAAAAATGAAAGATTCTCACCAGCTACCCTGGATAGATAGCACTCCATCAGCGCAAGGATCCTCAGATGGACAAACAAAGACACGGGAGACTACTGCCACTGACCAACCTCGTCTACACGACCAGTCATCCAAGAACCAGGGGGATGAGCCGAGTAAATGCATGGACCAGCTTTCTGAAGAACTATCAAACCAGAGCACTGCTGGTGTACATGACACATCAAAAGACATGCCCTATGGTGAGAAACTTAGCAACAGTACACTAGGCATTACATGTTACCATTAATAAATAGGGGATTTAGGATTATCGAAAGATCTAAAGATGATATGCGTTTCATTTCAATGAACATTTTCGACAGGGAACTCTAAAACAAATACGAACACATTTCATGATATCCTCAAAACGCGTTATTATGGTGAGATTTATGAATACACATTGATGAAGTTCATCATAATGGATAACGTTCGAAAATACGGTGTGGAAATACTTGTTGAAATTAAAAATATTCTAAAATTTGTATCAAATAACACCAACGTTAATCTTATTAATTTTCATTTATAATAAATAGGAGGATTGGCAGGACTAGAACACCTTCAGAAAATAGGAGAAGCACCAGGGTCCTCAGGAGGACAGAACAAGACCAATAAGCCTACAACAACAACTCACCAAGCTCTTGACGGCACTTCACCCACGAACCAAAGGGAGGAGGCGAGTGAAGGCATGGACCAACATTCTGAAGAATCATCAATCAACAATATCGCAGATGATGTACGAGAAACATCCGTAGATGTGTCTTCTAACGAGCCGTTTGCTGAGGGAACTAGCACATCGGATGAACGGAGTGTAGAAGATAGTACCATCAACTATAGCGACTTGCTTTCTAATCTCGCCTTGACCGAGACATCTTCGGAGAAACTATTGATGATTTGTTTCATGAAAGTAATCATTGATATTTCTCTTAAGGTATTTGGTGGATAAACACGTACAGAAAACTTTTATTGTGAATATATACATAGTTCTTACAAATTCATACGTCTAACTTGCTTATACATTTACCCAATAGCCAAGTGTCCTTTACAAAACTTAGAAGTACTATGGAACCATTATGCTTCCCATGCAGTCTCCAGAAAAGTGTTAGATAGTTTGATGGATTAAACGATTTGCTTTACTAATCAAAACCGTGGTTTTATAACAGAAAACATAACACTCGCTATGTCTTTACCATAGAAAGTTGTAACAAACTTTATTTGACACACTGAGAATCAAATTCAAAGAATATAAAGTCAACGTAGTACGCCCGTACGTCTGGGTCCTCGCAATTAGATTTAAAGCTATGCAAATAACTTCATTAAAGGAACGCTAATAAAAAAGATCCTACGAAGACTTGAATTTACTTTTTTTGTAATGAATGTGTTTTGGCTTGATTATGTTTATGTTAAGTTAGCGTTGGACCTGCAAATATCAATACCTGACATAATTTATATGCAATTTAAGGACATAAAGAGGTGGAATTTAATGTATAATATTAATATCGAGAAATTGGAGCAACACGATAGACGTCGATCAAAAATCAGATTCTGCGACAATATCTCGTAGAAACCTTATTTTAAAACATATACCATGCACTATGTGTACATAATGTATAGAGTGAACTAACTCTCTGTAGAAAAATAAGTTGTAATGCATTGAATAATCTCTGTATGCTAAACAAGTTTAATAGAAAGGAACTCAGAATACATACAATTTATAATGATCTTACTGTCTGCCATTGTGTATAGTTCTAAATGCATTGAATTTCAAATACTTTCTGTACGTTAAACAAAAGTTTGCTTGAGAGCGACTCATAAATCGTAGAAGTTTCTCAATTTATATATTAGATTTACTGTTTCTAATTAAGTATATTTCTTTATACTACATTGTGATATAGTTATGAATGAATACATTACATATCGAATACTCTCTCTACGCTAAAAGAGTATGCTAGAAACGAACTCATAATACATGCATGTTTCTCGTTGTATAATAGTCTTGCTGTTTTCCATTGCATATATTTCTTTTATATCACATTGTGACATGAACATGCTATTAGTGAATGCAATGATTTTCAAATACTCGCTGTACGCTAGAGTTGCTTGAAAGGAACTCATAATTCATGCATGTTTTTCTATTCATATTGGTCTTATTGTTTCCCATTGATTGTATTTATTTCTTTTATATCACATTGTGACATCAGCATGTTAGGACTGAACGCATTTAAAGATATCAAATACTCTCTGCACGCTAACAGAGTTTGCTTGCAAGGAACTCACAATACATGAACGTTTCTCAATTTATATTGGTTTTATTGTTTCCCATTGAATATACTGTTTTTATATTACTTTGTGATATGAAAAGGTTTAATATATATATGTCTTACCGTAAATAGTCTTTAGATGTCAAATTTGATTTAGTCTCCGAGGAGAGATTGTAGTGCATGCATATAGCAACAAAAATGATATGTTTGGGGAGAAACAGGTTGAAAACAATTAATTTTCCAATGAAATGTAGAATCATAAATTAGTATATGCATAATGTTTTCATGATTATATATTCCAATGCTTCTCACTTTATTCGTATGCTGTACGCTTGTTATTTTTTGTATGACAATCTAAGTTTATTAGTACCATATCTTTAAATTAGACATACCGCCACAACCAAAAATTGTATAGAATAAAGTGGCTCGCATGGGGAAAATGCATTATATTCAAGTAACTGCAGTTTTTTTTTCTCATTTTAGTGCGTATAATGACTTTAAATACCTATATATCACTGGCAAAGCAAACGCATATTATTTGTTAGTATACATACATAGTTTCTCTTTGTGATCCATAAAGAGTAATGAATATTGGATGACTAGTATAGGCTATACTTTTTAGTGCGTTACGTTGGTTGTGTACGCCGTATATAGCTTTCAATTTGAAATCCCACATATGCGTCATCATCTCGTAACTTACTTACTTACTGCCCATTATGCCTCCTGGGAGCAACAAAAGTCTTCCACTCCTTCCGATCCTGGGCCAGTCTTTGGATGGTATCCCATATGTGGTTCAGGTCTTTAATCTCCCCTTCCACAGTTCTTCGCCAAGCATCATCTCGTAAGGAAACTTCAAAATCGTACTTGATTTGCACACTTCACTGTGCACATGTGCGTAAGGGGTGGCTAAAAACCAAAGCAACAAGATTTAGATATCTTAAAGAAATACTTTTTCATCTTCATTGAAATTTCTTAAGTGATACTGAAGTGTAACTGTATGTAAAGCTTATGAGGGTTTCGGAAGAAAAAAAAAGATAGCTTTGTAAAAAGTATAATTGTTTTCTATTGTTAACAAGATGACTAATTAAATAGAATCGGTCCGTAATTTGCATATAGCTGTCGCTTTTGCATTTAACAAGATTGTTTTTCTTACTAAAATCATTCTGACTCATATATCAGCTACAGTATTTAATTGAAAATGAAACAAATATTTGTTAAGACATTGCCACTTGAATTCACGATCCAATTTTTGAGAGATCCCGTACTAGTTGACAGAGCTTGCGGATTCTATAGACAAGTTCGTCGCACAAACTACATATTACCTGAAATATTCACAAATCGTTTAATCTGGACAAGTTCAACGAAGTTGATTTTATAATAATTATTGGAATTGTAATGGGGGTACATCTTGAATGCTATTTGTATTGCCCTCTTGAAAATAATATTACAACGTGTGTATCAAAGAATGTACCGTATGTGCATAAATGATTCATGATTACTTAACTTGTATGAATACATATCTAGCATACATCTGAATGAGTTTCTACAAGTTTGTTCAAACTTAATGTGCAGATAGATTATCTGAACTGGCTTGATCGATTTGTACTAATAAAGATAATTACAGGTTATGTATGGGTACAAGTGGGTAAATATATTGTAGAATAAATTCGAAATATCTTTAAAAGAAATGCAAAGAGGGTTGGTTGTATGTAAGATTTCATTAAAAAGGTGAGACAGTTACATGTTGGAGTTCAAACAGAGTGAAGGATAACCGAAAATACGAACGTAAGGTAATAGACAGAGAGAGAGAAAGGGAGACAAAGAAAGAGGGAGATAGGGTATGAGAGAGAGAGAGATAGAGAGAGGGAGAGAGAGAGAGAGGGAGATAGGGTATGATAGAGAGAGAGAGAGAGAAAGAAAGAGGGAGATAGTGTATGAGAGAGAGAGAGAGAGAGGGAGAGAGAGAGAGAGAGAGAGAGCAGGAACCTGACGGGACCAAATGGGACTTCTGAATGCCAAGTGAAACAAGTGAAAAGCAAAATATTGTTCCAAATGGAATTGTATGACAAGGCACACTAACGAAGACAAAGCAACAGTGTCCCTATTGAATTCAATGTTATCTTATGATTCAAAAGACATGTCATATTTACTCAATATTTACTCACCTAAAATCACTGACAATACCTCTTGCAGCCCAGCTCGCACTCCCACTCCCAAGGCCATTAGTGAGAGAGAAGAGAGAAAGAGATCGTGTTCCCACATGTGAGAGCGCATGTGGGTTTGTGCATTTGAGGGATAGAACGCAGTTGCAACAGTGTTTCTATATTGATTAGAGAGAGAGAGCGAGAGAGAAAGAGAGGGAGAGAGGGAGACCTTAAATGACTTATTATTAATTTCAAAAGGATATTTATCATACAAACGAAAGTCACAATGACGCAACATAATGAAGAAAATTCTGTACATATACTCATGTCAGGAACTGAAAACATGATAATTAACAATTCAAAATGTATTTCACATTTGCAATAGTACAGTGTTATTTGTCTGCTTTTGATTGCAGTGAGAAACCAATTCGTATACAACTCGTTAAATGCATTCCTTTCTTATGCCTAGCAGCGGTGTGTTTGCATTTGTAGTTGCTTGGTCGGTCAAACATTTCCTTTAAAAAAAAAATCAATGTTAAACTTGAGAACTAAATAGGGCCTTCAGGTTATGTGCACCTCGGACGATGGCTGATTAATCTGGAAGATAATAACAACCGCATTTGATTCAAATAATGAATTTGTGTTTCATTCAACAAGTCCAAAGTCAGCTGATCGTTGATCAAAACCCATCATGCGTTTCTCCCTTTGTGCATGTTACTTGCCTTTAGAAAAAAGAATTTCCTATACCCAGTAATAACTAGACCTACTATGATAGACGCTTACCGCATACGCACAATACGACATATCTTTATGCTGTTGAGCGTGTAACATAGTTGTTCGCGCATACAGGGTGAAATCTGTACAAAGATGGCTACTGCCAGCTCGGGGATTAGGAAACGGCAGGATGAATTACGACATGAAATCTTATGGTACAAACCAGGCAAGGCTGTGCCATGTGAAGATGAACGAGTGGTGTTTCCTGATAAGCTTGTAATTTGGTCTCGTTGATCTGTACGGGATCGCACCCGCAGTAGTCAATGCCCTGAGAGGCGCTCTTTATGGAGACGTAGAGTACCAAAGCAGGCTTGCTGATGAACGTCTAACATCGACTGAGGATGAGGATGAATATCTCACCGATTTCATAGGCTTTCATCGAAAGGGTGCGGTGCGGTGCGGCGCGGTGTGGTGAGTTCAACGCACCCATTCGATAAAAGGCCCCCGCTTTTCTCGAAAGGGTGCGTTGAGAACGGAGGACCGTCTTAGCACACCCTTTCGAGAAAAGAGGGGGGGCCTTTTCTCGAAAGGGTGCGTCGACTAGTCTTTCACATCAGTCGTTTAAAATGTTTAAGGAATAGAAATGTCGTTTTATAAATTGAAATAATAAAAATTGAAACTACTTTTTGCGTAGTCTTGCAGATCAGGCATTTATAAGAATTAAATCAGTAAATAAAAATAAACACAATGAAATATAAAGATGGTTCCTTGCATGGGTCTGTGGAACTCTGTGCTGATCCTATAAAAGCTCCACCCCCCCCCCCCTCCCCTCTCTGTCTGTCTGGCGCGGATGCAAGGGGGGGTCGAGCAGGCCTTGCCCCCCCCCCCCCCCCCGCAAAAAAAAATAGAGAGAGAGAAAGAAAAGAAGGGAAAGGGAAAACGGAGAGAAAGGGAAAGAAAGAAGAAAAGAAAAGAGGGTAGAAGGAGACCAGGGGCGAAAGGGTCTTGCGTCGCAGGCTGTTGCCTCCCCCCTCCCATAAAAAAATAAGAGAGAAGGAAGGAAAGGGAAAGAAAAAAGCAAAAGAGCAGATAAAGGGAAAGTAAATAGAGGAAGAAGAAAAGAAAAGAAGGGGGATATCAGTTGCAATTTTCCCGCCAACAAGTTTTGGGTCGGGCAAATGGCCCTTGCCTCCTCCTCCCCCCCCCCCCCCCCCCCCCCGCCCCGGCTAAAAAAAGAGAGAAGGATGGAAAAAGGAAAGAGGAGAGCGAAAAGGGAACAATAAAGATGAAGAAGAAAATAAAAGGGTGAAAAGAAGGGGAGGTCAGTAACGATTAATCCCGCCAACAACGTGTGGATCGGGGTGAGGGCCGAAAGGCCCTTGCCCCCCCCCCCCCCCCCTTCCCCCAGCAAACCTAAAATAGAGAAAAGGAAGGGAAGGGAAAGAGGAGAGAAAGAAAAAGAAGAAAAAAGAGAAAGAAGAAAGGTAAAGGAGATCAGTTGCGATTTTTCCCGCAAACAAAGTGTAGATCGGCGGGGGGGGGGGGGGGGTGGCACTGGCGTACTGATAGGGGTGGGGGGGGGGGTGCTCGGTATAAATAACATTCAAACGTTTATTAACGTTTATTAGCTTATCAACACTAGTGTGATTAGACCACACAGCGAGGTCACTGACAGGTGGCTATCTCATCAACTCAGCTCTCAAATAACATAAGAAATAGAGGATCATGGGGGACCAACAGGCACCGATTGGGGAAGTTTTCTATATAGAGGGAGCACCGTTATTTCCATAACGGTGATTTACAAATAATGCTGAAATGACATAATTTCCGAGATTTTTCCTCACTTTTAAGTAAATTATTACTTTTTTATGCGTTTGTTGGAAAATTGCAAATTCCTAAATTTGCAGTCAGGCAAGAAATATGCTTTTTTGAGTTGCCTACATGTCAGGGCCCGCGAAATGGCGGGGATCGGAAGCCTCGAGCTCCTTCTTCCCCCCCCCCCCCTCCCTCACCCACCCCCCCCCCCCCCAGATTTTTTTTGGATAAAGTATATTAAAGAGAAATTGAAAGAAAGAATAGTTACCTGCCAGTGTCACAAAATAATGAGGTATCAAAATATGCTCATCTGACGGTAATTTAATGCTTAACCCCCTGAGACCCAGGGGAGAGGGGCGGTGGGGGTGGTGGGGGTGTTCCCCCCAGAATGCCGGCCAAAAAACAAAAACAAAAAAAGAGAGGAGAAAAAAGGAAGATGACGTAGGAAAAAAAGAGGAGCAGACAAAGAACATTTTTGAAATTCAGACAAGTATTACGAATCGTTTCTCTATAATAATTTCATGAAACCTCAAAGCTTCCGCACTTCGCGCGGCGCGGAAGCTTTGACATTTCATTTAATTATTAGAGAAAGAAGACGATCACTGTACCGTTCTCGAGTGTTAATTCTTGTCTGAATTTAGTCCCCCCCCCCCCCTCCCGCGCGAAGCGTTAAAGCTTTTACGTTTCATTAAATCATGAGAGAAAGAAGACGATTCGTTGTACCGTTCTCGACTCTTAATTCTTGTCGGAACTCAGTTCCCCCCTCCTGCACGGTTGTACCTTTCTCGACACTTAATCCTTGATTAAATTCATTTCTCCCCCCCCCCTCCCGCGCGAAAGCTTTGAGGTTTCATAGAATTATTAGAGAAAGAAGACAATTCGAGGTACCGTTCTAGACTCTTAATCCTAGTCTGAATTCAGTTGCCCCCCCCCCCCCCTCTCCCTCCCGCGCGAAGTGCGGAAGCTTTGAGGTTTCATTTGATTATTATAGAGAAAGAAGACGATTCGTAATACGTGTCTGAATTTCAAAAATGTTCTTCATCTGCTCCTTTTTTTTCCCACGTCCTCTTTCTTTTTTCTCCACTCTTTTTTGTTTTTTGGCCGGCGTTCTGGGGAACCGCCCCCACCGAGGGGTTTTAGGCATTTGATTACGGTCAGATGAACATTATTTTATACTCTATTTATTTTGTGACAATGGCAGGACAGTAATTGGCGTGAGGTCCAGCGTTCGGAGCCCCCGGAAGCTCAGGGGCTTTAGGCATTAAATTACCGACAGATTAGCATCCAGGGGTCCGCCTTAGGGCCCTAGGTTTAGGGGCAGAGCCCTGGAAACTGAGGGTTTTTAGGGATTTAATCACGGTCAGATGAACACGTTTTGATATGTTCCCTTCAATATACTTTT